>WEKY01049419.1:357350-401371 GCA_013390045.1 Picathartes gymnocephalus
CCGCTCCCCTCCCGCCCCTCGCCGCTGCCGATGCCGGCCCGTGGCCGCACAGCCCGAGCCAGCCCCGCACAGCCCGAGCCAGCCCCGCGCTGCCGGCAATAAGTGCGGGGCTGAGCCGCCGAGGAGGCGAGGCCGTGGCGAGGCAGCCGAGCCCCGCTCGCTCGTGTGCGTATTGCTCTGACTTTATGGAAGTCATCAACTATCGCTGCGGAGCGTCAGTCAGCGCCGGGAGCTGCCCGGCAGAGCAGGGCAAGGCTGGCTCGCTCTGATTTGGGCTGATGGTTATTTACTTAATGGAGATTCGACAGCAAACAGACAAATGAGCGAGGCTGCCGGGTCCCTGAGCGTGCCGAGTCCAACTTCTGACCGGGGATGAAAGAGGGATGCTGAGGTGGTGTAGAGACAGGACTGGTAAGAGCTGCCAAGGAGCAGGGCAAGCCAGAGCAGCAGGACGAGGGGAAAAGGGAAAGGTGGTGGGAAAGAAGAAGGGAGAAGAAGATAGGGAAAGATCGGTTTAAATCTGAATGATTTCTTTTTATTCCTGAATGTAGTCTCCCTCCCTTGCCAAGGTGTTGGGTGTAGGTTTGTGATGCTGGAGGAATAGTTCATTTTCTTGTCCAGCAGGAATCCCTCCTGCCGTGTCCCCGCCTGACCGAGAGCCAGGAGGGACACAGAGGCAGCTCCGGGAGAGACCCGTGAAGTTCATCCCATACCTTCCCCCCTGCATCTCCCCCTTGGCACATTAGCATGCAGGGAAGGCTCTGGTGTGTATTTAACGACTCCATTTGCCAGCGCTCTCTCTGTCAGCTCACACCGCCCTTCTCCAGCCGCGCTCCGCCGCTGCCTCCCCGAGCAGCCGGCTCCAGCTCCGGCCGCGGCCGCCCCGGCGGATCCCCGGGAGCCGGGGGTTCCCAGCTGGGCTGGGCAGCCAGGGCAAAGCTCAGAGCGGTGCTGGAAGGGGAGGGGGCAGCGCGAAGCGAGCTCAGGCGAGAGAGGCAGGGAGAGCCTCCGTCTCGGCAGTGATGAGGGAGAAGCTGTTTAGTCATCTCTCTATATATACTTTCACAATGATGATCACATTTACTGATTGCTTCTGACTTCATTTAGAGAGGGAGTTAAGAGGCAGGCAGCACAGCTCACCTTTTATCCTGAGGAGTGACTGCTCCCCCTTCCTTCCCGCTCCCCAGATTCAGCCCTACTTTTGGGTGCCGAGTGGTTTTCCTTGCCAGGTAAGGCAGCGCTGCGAGCCGGCAAGATGGGGCTCTCTGGGCTCGCTGGGAGGGAGGGAGGGGAGAAGTTTGCATGCATTTATCCTAAGCCTGTTGCTTTTGCTCCTGAATCTCCCCAGCTGACTGAGGAGTGAGTGTTTTGCAGAAAGTTTTATTTTCTGGTGTTGCTGCGAAGGGAAAGGAATGTGTGAGTGACAGAAGGCTCCGAGGCTTTGGCTGACATATTCCGCTTTAAAGCAAAGGTCTCTTTGCTGCCTGAGCCTGACCCAACAAGGACAGGAGAGGGAACCAGGAATGATCTCCAGGCTCTTCGCTCCCCTTAGCAGTGTCTCATCAAGAAACTTGCAGTGTGTTTATCAGTCCGATTTCAGAACAGCCCTGTCTGCTTCTAGAAAGGGAAACACTGAGATTTTTGTTTGTCTCTGCTCTCTTGAGACAGTGAAGAGACATTGATCAGTGTGGCATTGCTGTGGGAGCTACAGTGGTAAGAATCCATCCTTTATTTCTGGACCCTTTAGGTGAACAATCAGAACTGTGCTCTATCAAGCTTTCCTCCAGAGCTTTCCTCTCCCAGCCTTGGCTGCCAGGTTTAGTTCCAGACTGGGGTGAGCCCCCGGAGCGGCTGCAGCGGAGCCAGAGCTGCTCGGGAGGGACCCAGTGGGGTCAGGAGTCCTGGGAGGGGACAGGGGGCTCGTGCTCAGCCTTTTCTATCAAATTCACTTGACTGTGTCATTGTCCCCAGAGTTATCTGAAGAAAACAGATTCTTCTCTCTGCAGATAGTTTTTTAAATCAGGAGGCAAATGATTCTATTTTGTGTACCGGGTCTTCTAAATGTCATCAGCAGGGTGCCGGTCTGCTGTGAACCAGTTCCTTTAAATTACACACAGAAATTATGGTAATTAAAATTAGAAATATGGATATAGCTAAATATATGCTTGTTAGAATTTGAGTGTGTCTGTTTTCTATGAGAACTCCAGAGACTGTCAACAGTACATTAGATTTTGAGTGCAGCCAATTGCTTTCCAGCCTAAACAGACTGGTTAGCAGTTACCAAAATCAAAGCAGGCAGAAAAGGAGGATTCTTTCTACATTCTGGAATTCTACATTTTAGATAAACTGGTTACTTCATCTTTTTTTCACTCAGCTTAGGTTTTGCAGGTCAGAATTTTAAATCCAGTCCTCTCTCTCCCAAATTTCTTTCACTTCCTTCAGGGAGTGGTAGAGTTCCAAGGACTCATGGACAAGAAAAAGCAAAACCTCTGCAACAGGGAATTTCACTACTCTTCTCACTCTTGATCCTTCAGATAATTAATAGCCAAAAAAGTCTCCTTTTTTGTATATTTTGAGGATCAAATGGGACAGATTCAATGTAACTTGAAAATGAAGCTGGGTGAGCTCTGTTGCCCTAACCAGCTGCATCTCTTGGACCCAGAGAAATGGGAACTAAACTTCCACAGAATTCCCCTTCCTTTCTCTTTTGCTTTAATCTCCTGTCCCTTTCAAAGCTGAGATATTTTTAGCTTCCCCACATATACTGCCAGCATGAAAGGACCCATTTTATCTTTTAAAAATTGATTTAAAAATGTGTAAAGTCACTCATGAGTTACCAGTGCTTTATTGGAACAATTATGTGTGAAGTATTTATAGTGCCTCAGCAGCTAATGTAGGTAACCTGGAATCTACAACCAAAGTTATGAAAGTACAGAAGAGATTTCTAACGTGGTTCCCCTGAGAAATCAGGGGAGATGAGGATCCAATATGCTGAAACTGGTCAGGTCACCAGTCAGTCCTGGCAGACGGACTCTGGCAATGGTGCTAAGGGACATTAAAACCCAGGGAAGAGAGTTTGCCAGCACGGAAAGCAGGAACAAGATGCCTTTTCTTGGTTTCTCGGTTATTTGCCTGTATATATTTGGTGATTAATGAAAGAAATAGTTCTTATTTTGCTGCCTCCTGTTCTTAAGGGTTTCATGAAAGTTAAAAGATCCACCACTGGTGGTAGAAAGCTGCAGTCTGAGCCCGTGGAGCGCCTGGAGATGCCCTTTCAGCTGAGGGCTGGGGGAACTTTTCAAAGTCATGCAGAGAAAGTTCCCAGTGCTGAGCTCTGCCTCGCACAGACAACAGAGCCTGGTCCCCAGGGCAGCCAGGCTGGAGCAATCCATGGAATAAATTCCCTTTTTGGGGGCAGAGACAAAGTCGTGCTTTGTAACACAGAACAATTCTTTAGAGGAAAATACTGAGAGGTGTTTGCTCCAGTGCCATGTGGATAAGCAAAGTGTCTCCTTGGGATAAGCATCACTGTGGGTTATTATTTGTTCCGTAATTACAAAAGCTCTTCAGCAGCAGTAAGATGCTCGCACGAGGGATTTCAACTGTCCTTTAGATAGTAAAATTGCATAGGAAGCTGCTCCACATTAAGGTGATGAATGTTAATTTGCCCCAAAGAGGAAGAGCATTTCTGTGAGCGCTTCAGGCATTTTCACCACAGACTAACTCCATCATTTTTTATTCAGTATTTTGATGGCCCTTTGGAATCAATAATGCTGCAGCCTTACTGGCTGGAATGGCAGCTTTCATGTGAGTTAAAAGTTTACAGTAAAACTGCCAACAAAGGTACAATTAAGCTTTGAGGGCCTGAGTCAGTGGAATCAATGGAATTTCCATTGATAGGCTGACTTTTGATAGGGCTCCTAATGCATCTTATATGATAATGGCACCTTTCTTCAGATAATTTTGTGGTAGAATTAGAAAAGCACCAGGGAAGTGAAAGTAAAAGCAAGTTAAAACAAAAGTTAAAGATTTCCAAGAACTCTGACCAAAGATGAAAAAGACAAAGTGAATTCATGGCTAGATCAGAACACAAAAACTACTCAAACTTCAAGAGAATGTTGGCCTCCTGTAGCTGAGGATCTGAACAACTTGGGATATTCCTCATCTAAAATTCCAAGAGTGCAGTGAACATACTTTGTTTCAACCTCGGAGTCCTTCAGTTCTTCAGCAGAAGGACTTGTGCCCCTGTTAGCCAGGAAATAAACAAAGCATCTTCCTGCTGGGAAGAAATTCTCCAGCTTCGGAGCCTTCCTTCATTCCGATGTTCTTGGTACTTGTTAGCTTAATCCGTCAGCCTTCACTCCTGGGACTGAAGCTTACTGGTGCTCAGGTGTTCTGAACAATATTTCCCCAAAAATCAGAATTTTCCTCTGGTCCAGTGGAGGGCTGCAATCCTTGCCAAGAATAAACCCCAACTCTAAATGAAAGAGAGCAGCAGAAAACTGCTGCTGAGGTCAGGCCTTGCATTAAAGATGGAAGACAACTGGTGAAAACCAGAGAAAAAATTCCATTTCTTTCAATTAAAGATGTTCTTAGTGCAAGATTCAGAACTACTGAAATTGTTTGGGACTGGAAATGCTGCTAAGCCCAGTTGCAGGATTTTGTGGTGTACGATTCCACTGCAGGCTGATTTCACTGGAGTTCCCAGCTCTTTCTTGACAGCTGTAGTTAAACTGATGAGCACAGGAGGCTTACACCTGGGGAATTATGGATTAGTCTTGTTTGTGAGGAAGCAAATATAAATTACTCTGTTTATGCTACTTTTAAAACGCTTTTAATGAGGAATCATTTGCTATTCAAAATTTTGATCTACAATAATGCCATAACCCCGCTGAGCTGATTCTCACGTGCCTTGTTCAACATCATTCTTCACCCGGGAGGTGAGGCTGAGCCAGCGGCTTTAAATTCCCGTGTCTGTGCCGATCCTGGACTCTTCCACCCAGCGGGGCAGGACGCCCTGCGTGACTGTGTGCTGTGTTCTCTTCTCTTCTGTGTTTTAGATGGAACTGGTCTGACTCCCAGCAGGTCCCAGGAGCATCTCAAGCCTCATCCCCAGTAACACGGCCCGGGCTCATCATGGCAGCGGGAGTAGCGGCGTGGTTGCCCTTCGCCAGGGCGGCCGCCATAGGATGGATGCCAGTGGCCAACTGTCCCATGCCACTGGCTCCAGCGGAGAAAAACAAGAGGCAGGATGAGCTGATCATCCTCAATGTGAGTGGCAGGCGTTTCCAGACCTGGAGGACTACACTGGAGAGGTACCCGGACACTCTCCTGGGCAGCACGGAGAAGGAGTTCTTCTTCAACGAAGACACCAAGGAGTATTTCTTCGACCGGGACCCCGAGGTCTTCAGGTGCATCCTCAATTTTTATAGAACTGGCAAGCTGCACTACCCCAGGTACGAGTGCATCTCTGCTTATGATGAAGAGCTCGCCTTCTACGGGATCCTCCCCGAGATCATCGGGGACTGCTGCTACGAAGAGTACAAGGACAGGAAGCGGGAGAACGCGGAGCGGCTGATGGATGACAACGACTCGGAGAACAACCAGGAGGGCTCCATGCCCTCGCTGAGCTTCCGGCAGACCATGTGGCGAGCCTTCGAGAACCCCCACACCAGCACCTTAGCCTTAGTCTTTTACTACGTCACCGGGTTCTTTATCGCCGTCTCTGTGATCACCAACGTGGTGGAGACCGTGCCCTGCGGCTCCGTGCCGGGGAACAAGGAGCTGCCCTGCGGGGAGCGCTACGCCGTGGCTTTCTTCTGCCTGGACACGGCGTGTGTGATGATCTTCACCGTCGAGTACCTGCTGCGGCTGTTCGCGGCGCCGAGCCGCTACCGCTTCATCCGCAGCGTGATGAGCATCATCGATGTGGTGGCCATCATGCCCTACTACATCGGCCTGGTGATGACCAACAACGAGGACGTCAGCGGAGCCTTTGTCACGCTAAGGGTTTTTAGGGTTTTCAGGATTTTCAAGTTCTCCCGCCATTCCCAAGGCCTGAGAATCTTGGGCTACACTTTGAAGAGCTGTGCCTCTGAGCTTGGCTTTCTCCTCTTTTCCCTCACTATGGCAATCATCATCTTTGCAACTGTGATGTTTTATGCGGAGAAAGGGTCCTCGGCAAGCAAATTCACCAGTATTCCTGCTTCCTTTTGGTACACTATTGTAACCATGACAACTCTGGGGTGAGTATTACTTTTCCTTTTCCTGAGCAGCAGGCGAGCATGTACTGGGGGCTTGACTTCAGCTTCTCCTCAGTGTTTTCCTGGGTGCATGTTCGAGAAGGGGCTGGAAGTGTTGAGGGCTTGATTGTTCTTTGCCTTACAACTTCTGCAGTGTGTGTGCAGTTGTATAAAGCAGAAAAAGCACTTACACCCACTTGACAAATGCTCGGCACCACAGTGAAATGAGTGCAGGAGGAGCAGAGCGGTGGAGTAGCAGGTTTTGATTCATTCCTGCAGGAGGGAAAAGCTGACCCGAGTGCAGGGGGCTGGGAAGGAGAGCTCTGCCCTCGCTGCCATTGGCTCCAGCCACGCGTTTCACACAAAGCTGCTGATGTATCTGTTGTGTCTCCTTGCGATGTCAGGCGTTGTTTCTTCACTTGACTTGCCAGGAAGTACAGAATTGCTGAATTCAAGTGGATGTTGTGGGTCACTGTACTGAAATACTCAGTGATGGCCAGGACATGGTCTGGTTTTTACTTAACTGAGCAGGACAGGGGCTTCTTGTCTGTGTTTTACTGTGAGTTTGAAAAGCGAGCGTGCTGTGGGGGTTGTAGTAGAATTTCAAACATTCCCATGGACAGGCACAAAGATAATGAAATCAAAGCAAGGGGAATGTAGCCTGGAGGGCACTTTCCCCCCTTATATTTCATTTCTGCCTCACAGATGTTGTGACTGAGATTATAGATTTGCACTTCTGCTGCTCCAAACTAAAACTGTTGGGAGCAGAATGGCCAAACCCTCACCCTGACAAGGTTATGCAGAGGAAAGTAGGAAAGTGGGCATTGCAGGCTGCTGCTTTGCGCACGCACAAAGCCGGGATGGAGTGCAATCTCTTCATCCCACACATCAGAGCAGGATAGGAAGTTTAGAGTTACTTTGCAGAGTTTTCCCACTGGAGAGTTCACAGAGTTTAATATTCAGATGTAGACAATTCTCCTCCTTGTAACACAGTGACCACTTTTTCTCCAAACTGCTTTTGATTTTAAACACTTCTCTATGCCTATTATACATGAACAGGCTCACAGTAGCACTTCTAAATTATTAAAATCATAATTCAGCTGTCAGAAAGGCACCGAATCTGGGCATATGACAACTGAAAGTCTAAATTTCTTCATTAAGTGCAAGTGTAGAACCTGTTTGTCATAGTCACCTAAAGATCTCTTATTCTTCCTTTTTAATAGCTAAGCAAAGTTTGCAAGGTTTTGGCAAAAGTCGTTCCCTACCCTGGGAAAGGCAGAGCTCACTCAGAAATCAAAGCTGCGCTTTGCATCCCAGCACTGCCCCACGCTGCAGCTCAACTGTCCATATTCTGACTGGTCCATACTGGTCAGTTCCCCCTTCCTGCCCCCAGCACTGCATCTGACCAGCTTCACAGGGACACCAGCTCTGACGAACTGGCACTTTCAGACAATATTTCATACACATCTCTCTTCAGAAGTCATTTCAATCTGTTTGGAAGGGTCTCGTTACTAATGAGAGTCCTGGCAATTCCTCCTGCACAGAAATGCAGCCAAGGTCTCGAACGTGCTCCCTAATCCATCAGCCTTCCCTCCTCAGTGCTGGCCACTTCCCTGCCTGCATTTCAGTGGCACTCAGAGCTTTTATCGAGATCTTAAATATTTCCTGCCTTTTGCCCTTAATAATTCAGCCAGCATTTAAAACAAGAAACTATAAAGTACAACAGTTTTTAACTCAAAACCCTATATATATATGTATATATAGTTTGTTTTCACCTCCAATACATTTAAATCCAGGTAAGTGAAGGTTTCCCTGACGCTGGGATCCCACCATTGCTTTGACTGGGTGCCTTAAGGAGTGACCTGGAACATGCAGGATAACTTTTTCCCTGTTACTAAGATTAGCTCCATTTGTGTAAAACAAAAATTTACTTATTAAGACAAACAAACAAACAAAGCCAACAGCAGGAGACCATTAACTCTCCTGCTGTACTGTGCATCTGCTGCTCTCCCAGGTTCCCAAGGGTCTTTGGGATACAATCATATTTCCTGATTGACCCATAAATAAAAGGCAATAAAAATGCATTTCTTCTTGAAGGTGAAGCCCAGTGTCAATAAATAACTTCTGGTTTTGGTGGGGCAACCATGCAAATCAGTTTAGAGAAATTCAGGATGACTTGCAGGCTCTTTAGGCAGTTATCAACCCAGGGAGACAGGTACAGCAGCTTTTCTGGAGTGGGAAACAAAGCAAAGGAATTAAATTATACTGACCCTGCATCTCCGATCCCTCTGCTGTGCTCATCAGCCCTGGTTTAACAGAGGCTGTTTTTAATTTAACACAATTGAAATTTTGCTCAGGAGGCTTTAGAATGAAAGCGTAATTCTTGGGTGCATCTTAAATCAGTCTGAATTACTGAAACAGCTATTCAAAATTAATTCAAAATCAGCTCTCCAATTCATGCAGAAACATTTTTCTCAAGAGGGCAACAGCTCCCCACCTCCTGTCTCGTCCCTCTCGAAAGCCCCAGTGCAAGGAGCTCTGCCTTGGCCAGACCCTTCCTGTGTCCTGCAGGAGGTTCTGACCCCAGACCCCCAGCCCAGGAGTGCAAATGCTGCCAAAAGCAGCAGAGGAGCAGTGCCAGGCCCAGCCCAGCATCCATGGGGTGTCCTGGCTTTAGCCAATTCACTCTGCAGTCACTGGCCTTACATCTATATAGAAATGTGTCAGTTAGACAGCGTTTGGTTCCCTTGGTACCAGGGCATTGGTTTTCATGGAATCACAGAATGGTTGGGGCTGGAAGGGAGCTTAAAGCCCACCTCATTCCAACCCCCTGCCGTGGGCAGGGACATTTCCCTCTAGCCCAGGTTGCTCCAAGCCCCACCCAATATTCAGTTTTATTCACTTTTAGGGAGCAATATGGATGGGGAAGCCTCAGGTTTTGCTGCTGCCCCTCGTGTACATCACAAACATGAAACCTTTGTCACCCCACTAAACCCCAGGCCAGCTCTGCCAGGAGAAAGTGTTTTTCTAGGCTTTTTGCAGCTGTTTTCATTTCATCTGACAGCAGCAGTATGTTTCAGGCTCCTAGGCAGGGTCTGTGACCCGCAGCAGAGATATCAAATTGCAGCTGTGAAAACCTGAGTGCCACATCTTCCTGCAGCACTGCGGGCACGGAGCAGCTCCCAGAGCCCTGCTGGGCACCACAGCCAGGCTGCCCACAGTGCCCAGCAGGGGAAGAGAGCCCTGGAATGGTTTGGGTTGGAAGGGGCCTTAAAGATCATCCGTTCCCACCCCTGTCCTGGGCAGGGACCCCTCCTCCTGTCCCAGGCTGCTCCAAGCCCTGTCCAGCCTGGCCTGGGGCACTGCCAGGGATCCAGGGGCAGCCACAGCTGCTCTGGGCACCCTGTGCCAGGGCCTGCCCACCCTCCCAGGGAACAATTCCTGCCCAATGTCCCATCTACCCCTGCCCTCCGGCAGTGGGAAGCCATTCCCTGTGTCCTGCCAGTCCATGCCCGTGTAAAATGTCCTGCTCCAGCTCTCCTGGAGCTGCTTTAGGCACTGGAAGGTGCTGTAAGGAGGGAATATTCCTGGAGGGAATTGTCACCGAGACCTTTGGGCCGTTTTTGTCAGGAAAGCAGCAGTACCACAGCCCGAGGAGCAGAGGCTGCTGCTGGGTTTGGTTTGAGGGATGCACGGCGCAGTTTCCTCCTGCCCAGGAAGGCTGAGCTCCCGCAGCCTCGGGGTGCTCCGTGGAGGATCTCTCTGGCTGCCTGCTGTCCTTACAGCTTGCAAGACCATAATGGCTTTGAGAGCCCTACCCCTCTTTCAGGTTCAGCTGCACTGGTCAATGAGTTTGAAAGACACAGCTCAGTGCACTGGGACAACACAGGCCCATCTGTATAATTCATCTAAGGAACCAGGTTAAGGCTGGAAAGTCGATAAAACAGCCCTGATGGCCTGGTTATGTCAACAGCCTGACCCGGAGCAAGAGCTGGAATTTCTTAGAGGGTTTCTTAGCTGGGTGTGCAGAGAGCAGGGATTTGGGGGTTTGTTTTGGTTTGTCTTGGCTCAGTTTTACCTCTGCCAAACGTGGATCAGAGAGAACTTGAGCGAATGGGGGCTGAGCAGCCGCCCTGAAAGGACCTCGGTCTCTGTTTCGTTTATTTCTTGGGTTTTCTTCTTTCCCCTGGTGTTCAGCCGTGGGCAGGAGAGGGGACAGAGGGTGAGCAGAGCAGTGGCACGTGGGGGCCGTGGTGCCAAGGTGCTGCCAGCTGAGCCCTGAGCACGTTCCAGAGCCAGAGCCACGAGAGCTGAGAGAGCCCCAGTGTGATTCCGCCCAGCAGAACCGCTGAGGCGGAGGGTAACCTTCATTCACCCTCCTGCACACAGACCGAGGGCAGCCTGCAAAGTAAGCAAAAGGATCAATCGTCTCTGGAGCGCTGCCATTCCCGGCTCCTCAGCAAAGATTGCTCTTGGGGCCAGGAGTCACAGCCTGCGTGTCAGGACTCTGGGAACTGCCATTAAACTGGATCAGGAGAAAATTCTTGACTAGAAGCAGCACTTTGCATGTTTAACGCCACCAGTGGGAATATGCAGGAGATGTGGGGTGTTTCCTTTGTGAAGGAAGGTGCTGGAATTTCATCACTCTCACCATTTCCCACACAGTCAACTATGCCTTATATCCACGGGCCAAAGAACAGCTTGAATTGAATACACAGAAAGTCCAATCAAACCATGAATTGATGGAGCTACACAAAGGGGCCATTTCCTTGAGCTTTCATTCCCTTCACTCCAGCTTCATCTTATACAAAATGTGTATCAATTTCTTCTCCTAATGGATTTACAGATATTGTGTGCAAAATGTCTTTGTAGCAGAAACTACAGATGGAACCTTTTCCCTTCACTATCTTGATATAAATCTCAGGCAAGCATCTCATTTCTGAGCTATTTGTATTCACCAGAACCCCAGAAGTATTAAAGCACCTTTATTCATTCTTAGAGCAAGTGGAATTCACTGGATTATTATTTTTTTTCCTCTCTTAAAAAAAAATTATCCATCCTTACGCTTTTTGTGGCTTTGGATATTTGTAACAGTTGCACGTATGTGCAAACACACCATTTTTAATGTGCAAGACAAAATAACTTGCCTTGAGGGTAACTCATTGTGTGAGAAGCGAATTATTTTGAATAAGGCTAAGAAATGGTGCTGACTAAAATTGTAATGTGACTGCTAAATTTACCAGTGGAAGCCTTGGCAGGGATGCATCTATAGCAACTGATTTACAGATTTTTTTCTGATCTCTTCTTTCTGTTTCCCCCCCCTTTTCTTTCTAACCTGGCTCACAGTAAGTGGCTGAGAAATACAGATTAAAGATAACATTGCATTTTCATTGGAGATGAAGGGAAGTGATTGGTGTGCTGACTGGATCTGCAGTCACTAAATAGTCAGACTATTTTTAGTCTCATAAAATGATAATTTCATAACAGAGCTGACCCAGTAAAAGTAATCAGTTTACAGACATCAGCTGAAAATAAGGGACAGAGTAGCCACTGTCAGTGGGAGAGCAGGAGAGGGGAGGAGAACTTAAAGGCCCCGCAACAAATTAGCCAAACGAATTATGTTCCTTAGCTGATTGCAGCCCATGGGGGTGCGCAGGGAGGGGAGCACAGGAGCTGCTGAAAGCCCCGAGTCTCTGCAGCCCCTCCGGCAGCAGCTTCGTGCTGCCATCACCCACCCTCATCCTGCCAGGCACACCTGGGCGCCCCAGCCTCGCCCAGCCCTGCTCCTTGGCATGGGATCCGCACGGGCCTCCAACCTGAGGTGGAGCCACCTGACTGTAATGTCAGGAACACAACAGGAGAGGATTTCACTGCGATTGCTTAAGGGATCTGTGCTTTCAAGAGCGTGGAGTGACAGGACAAGGGGGAATGGCTTCAAAATTTCTGTCAAATCCCACCACATCCATCGTGAATTTGTTAATATTTTCCTCCACTGAAGGCAGACTGATGAATGTTTTCCTGCAGACCAGAAGACAGGCAGCGTTCAGCCAAGCTCTGCCTTCTCCTGGACCGACAGTGCCTCCAGAAACAGATGGTGTCTATTTAACTATTTACCATTGCTACATTAGAACACGCTCAAGGGCTCTAATTCACCTCTTAAACTTACAAGTAAGTGTGGAAGAGTTATTTTAAAATCAATATCTAGCAGAATGCCATTGTTCCAACATTTAAACCCGCTGGGAAATTACTGGGAGGCATGTGGCAAGTCAAATCACTGCCTGCCAGAGGAGGAAACAATTCATTACTTCTTCTAAAGGTGCAAACCTTTCCAGGCTTTTCATCCTGCTTTGCAGCCTCGGAAATGACGCTGGAGCATCTGGCTCCTTCTTTCCCTCATTCTTCCCCGATTTTGCTGCTTTGTTCTGCCTTTCCATTGTGGACTTTTTCTGCCTTCCCGCACGGGGGGAAGCTGCTGCTTCCATCTCGGGCTGCCATCTGCGGCCAAATTCCAACTCAGATCAGCTTTAGCTCTTTGCCTTCGGGACTTTGTGAAATTTGGCTGATTGGTGTGCTGGCACACCCCCTGGAAGCCCTTGAGAAGGCTTGTTTGGAGTCCCGTGGTGTGAGGCTCTGGGCCCCGGAAAGCTGAGCTGGAGCAGGGCTGCTGAGCTCTCCGTGGATCTCTGCTGAGGAGCCTCCTCAGGAAAAGGTCAAATAATCCAAGTGAACAGCCTTAAACACACGGAGGGAGGCGGCTGCTGGTGCTGAATTTACACCAGGTGGGGGCTTGCTGAACGCTCCTGGCAGTGACACCCCGGCACCCCCAGAGCTCCCCAGTCTGCGGGGTCACTCTGAGCAGCTCCCGGGGACAAAACCACACATCCCCAGCACCGAGGAGAGCCCCGGGCTCTGAGTTCTGCCAAGTGTCCTTCACGTGCTCCTTGCTGCCTCCTTGGTGTCCCTGTGACTCCCCCCTGCCATCCAAGAGTCACAAACTGCTGCTGTTTTTCTCATCCTGCCTGCAGATACAGGGTTCCACATCAGACGCGAAAACAGCAGATGATAAAATCTTGAGTCATTTTCAGCCTTTAATATGCAAATGTGCAGCCTTGATAACAAGATTGCACCCCACCACCAGGCAGCCCTTTTCCCCACTTTTTTACACTAAGGAAAACACTTCTTACTATTATTTAATTTTGCTTATTTTCTCATGTAGTTAGAATCATGGAATCCCAGGATGGTTTGGGTTGGAAAAATCTCATCAATTCCCACCCCCTGCCATGGGCAGGGACACCTTCCGCTATCCCAGGTTTCTCAGAGCCCCACCTAGCCTGGGCTTGGGCACTTCCAGGGATGGGGTCAAAATCCTCATTTCCACGTCTGTATGCTCCACGTGCACTTTTGGGGTGTAATTTGGAGACAACACGTGCATATTTTTCTCTTTATTTGTATGATCTGGAGCACAAGGGAGCCACCCTCCTCAAATATTAATTAGAGTCATTGTGGTAAGAACAAAAACAGCACTTTATTTTTTCAATGGAAAGGGATTGTGCGAGCCAGCTCTGCTCACAACCTGGGCAGAAAGCAGCTGCCTTCAGAGGGAAAGCCAAAGGGAGGCAAAGCTGCTCTGAGCTGCTTTCTCCTGAGCCCATCGGCTTCGGGGTCTCGTTTTGCCCGGGGTGCTCTCAGTGCTGCTGGGCACTCGGGCCCTGGGCAGAGCTGGATCCTCCCCAGGGGTGTGCAGGGCGTGCCTGGTGCTCTGCCCCAGCTCCTGCTGCCCTGCTGCAGCTGGCACTGCAGGTACTGCCTGATCCCTTCCCTGCCACTGAGCTCAGCACTCATTCTCAATTATAATCCCGTTTGATGTTTACACCATTTCTTGGGCTTTGCCATCAATATTAATGTGAGCAAAGCTCTGCTTCTTCCTGCCTCTTGTGAGGGAAGATGGAACAGGCTGTGACACCTCCTTTACTCCACTGCAGCAGAGACTTTTTCTAGTAATCAGCGTCTGAAATGAGTAGAAACAGCACCTAAATTTACCACGTTGAGCACGAATCAATGAAGCATTATTGCCAACACACATTCCTCACTGTCACACATCTCAGTTGTGCTGCTGGTTCAGGAAGATTTAAAACCCCGTCTCCCACCCAGCTTTGCACCTGAGGTGCCCTTTTTACCAACCTCGCTCCCTTATCTCTGCATAATGAACCAAAATATGAAATCTCCAGCTTCTGCCATGCCTGTGTGTGCTTCAGAGCTTCTCCCAAGAGCTCAGGCTTGTGTGCAGATGGGCAAGCACGGGCAGCTCGCAGGAGGAATCACAAGTTTTTCTTGGTGCCTCTTTCGCTTTCCTGCCTACTTGCATCTGCCCAACCGTCTGCTCATCAGTGCTGGGAGCATCCAGCACAGCACAGGATGAGTCCCACTGAGTCAGACACTGCTTCAGTTCATGAAATGAGCTGGCAAGACATCCTAGCCTTGGCACACTCCATGCTGAAGATTTCAGCCCTCTCAGATATTTTTCGGCTAGAGAGGAATAGCAGGACAGATTAAATAATAGAAGCAGTCATTCAGCAAAGCAGCTGTTGAATGAAAACGGGAAATGGAGGAAATTAGGAAAAAGTCATCCCTCTAGCCAAGGGTCAGGATGAGTGGTAAGCTGGGCTGAAGGGATACAAGATTTTGGGCTGCAGAGGGCTGAGCAGGATGAATTCCACCACTAATGAGCTTAGTGAATAAGCTCATTACCTAATGAGCTCTATTGAGCAAGCTTGAATTCTTGCCTGGGGAAAGCCCTGCCGTAGATCAAACATAGGTAAACAGCTCCATCAGTTTACACACACAGAGGCATCTGAAACTCAGCAGCAAACTCAGGGTCACTGGCAGAGCCTTCCCGAAGGTGTGGATGCCAGGAGGGATCAGGAAAGCAGCAAAGAGCAGAGGCTCTTTGCAGTTCTGTCCTTCCAGCACAGGCTGTGCCCTGGATGAGGATGCTCTGACACAACTCGGTACCACACGCAGCCCTGGTGACTTTCCTTCCCCATTTACACCAGACCCTCCCACCCCCTCCTAAGGCACTGCAGAGCTGGACGAGAAACCTCCAGAGGACCAAAACTCCATGATCCAAAAATGCTCCTGAAATGGTTCATCTCTGTGAATCTCCATCTAAAACCCTGGCCTTGCTTTGGTGCCTGGGGAGATCTGTCAGAGCAGATGCCAATTCCAAGGGTTTGGAAAAGGCCCAATCTCACATCCACACTCCCTCATGGACAATTTATTGCCCAGAAAGGCAGGAGTCCTGGAGTGCCTGTGAGGAGTGGTCCATCATCCCCAGCCGCTGCTCAGGGCAGCTTTCAGTTCTCATGGCTTGGAAGTGAAAAGGGAAAATGAGATTTCGGAATAGGAGAAGAGATCTGCAGATGAAATCTTCATTTTGACTTCACTTAGCAACATTTGCATTTATTTTTACCATTTCTCCTTAGATTTTCAGCACACACTGAAATATTGTCTAAAGTATTCATTTTCTATAGTTGTGCCACCCCGAAACCCTGGCACTGTCCATCATTTGCCTGGTACCATCTGAGCAGGGCTAAAAAATGCTGGAAGAAGAAAAGGGAAGGAAAATACGTGAACTTTCCAGTAAAATGTTAATGGCCAGTTTGGTGGGAGATAAAGATTTTGAGTAGAAAATGGGCGTTCAGACTTTAAAAACAAATATCTTGAAAGCTCTGCACGCATGCCCTGAAGTGCTCAGCCCAGGGTAAACAAACTCAGGCAGCTTGTTGTACGTGTCAGGATATATTCACATGATTGCAGCAGGAAAGTCTGGCACCAGACGTACTGTGAACTGAAAATGAATTTCAGCAGCTTTCATGATTCATTTTTTTGTCAGAAGCAAAGGGTGTGGCTGGAGCTGCTCCTGTGCCGTGTCCAGGGGTTCCTGCAGCACCAACCCTGCACTCAGGAGAGGCTGTGTGTCCTTCCAGGGGCGTTCTGACAGCTTGGACACCCCCTGGAATGTCCCCTGTGGGACTCATTTTCCCTGGTGCTGCCCAGCGTGGGCCCCAGGCACAGGGGAGTCGCCCACGGGAGCCGTGGGTCACGGCAGGGAAAGCGAGGGCAGCTGGCAGGAAAAGTGCCCTGGACAGGGCCAGGGAGGCCTTGGGGACACCTGGTGCACGGCTTCGAGGGACAGCCACCGTGGCAGGAGGTGCCTCCTGGGGACAGGTCCTCTCAGAGCCCCCTCTCATCACTCCTGTTCGCCAGGGCACCCCTGGGGCCCGGGGGGGGTCCAGCCCCAGCCCCTGCAGCAGCTGCACTGCGCTGAGGCACGTGAGAAAGCTGCAGGATGGAACCTCTGTGCCGTTTGTAACTCCCTCCCTGGAAGTATCAAAACAGAGTGGGCAGCCAGCGTGTCCACCACCTATAGCACCTGAGTGTGCAGCAAATTAAATCCACCCATTAAATCCCCACAAACAGAGAGAAAGGACATTTATCTGAACACCCCTGGGAGTCGAGGTGCAAGGTGGAATACTCAGGGTGGAAACAATGGTGACTAAAAGCAAGTCAGAGAAGGATTTCACAGAACCACAGAGTACCCTGAGCTGGAAGGGACCCATGAGGAACATCAAGTCCAACTCGTGGCCCTGCACCCACGGCAGGAGGGCTGCAATGAGAGGACCTTTTAAGATCCCTTCCAACCCAAAGCGTTCCATGACTGTGTGAATTCCCAGCTCTCTGGAATTATCGGGTACCCACGCACAGCCAGCTGTCCCTCTCATCCCACACCTGGGTTGCTGCAGTTACAATTCTCTTGCCAGCCAGGCACTGTCCCCAGCACCCAGCTCAGAGTGGCCCAGAGAGAGAAGGGGACGTGGTCACCCAGTGAGGGGGACAGGAACCAGCTCCAGTGCCTTCTAGTGCAATCTAAATAAAATATCAAAGAACTCCACCTCCCCTCGCAGAGAAAAGGTGCGAATGGTGAGAAAAATCACACAGTGTTTTAGGTGGCAGAATGAAAGACATTCCACAGGTCTGAGTTTTGTAGGGAACATGATTTAGCAAAATGCAAACAGGAGTCGTTTCTCTCCCAGACGCTGATGTATTATTTAATACTAAAATACTATAAATAACAAATCTGCAGAATCATGCAGCCAAGGCAGGGAGGGATGCATGGCAGAGCCCCACAGACCCCAGCAGGCTGTGCCAGGGGGTTGTCAGATGGCACTGGCACAGCCGGCTCTGTCCCACCCCTGCCCTGTGCTCCCAGCCATTCCCGTCACTGCTGCCCCGTCCTCACATCCAGCTCAGTGCTCAGCCCTCAGGGGGAATTCAGCCCCTCTTGGAGGAACCTGTGCCGGGCTGGTCCTGCCTGGGCTGCTGTGAATGGAGCGCTCTGGATCCTGCCCTGAGCAGGGGCGTGGAACACACCAAACCCCACCAGGAGAGGCAGGAAATGAAGCCTGATTTTCCAGAGGTTTGGCTGATGAAGAGGTTGCATTCAGCTGTCAGTGAAAGGCCTTTTCCTTCTCCCCACGTGCCCCCCGTGGTCACAGATCACTCACCCAGCATGGCAGGAGGGTTCTCTGAACAGAAGGGATATTGGCTTCTTGCCCACTGTGAGTAATGGGCTTTGTCAGGAGTGATCTATTTAAAAACCAAGCCCTGCTCAGGGCTGTCTTTCAGACAGACACAAACGTTCTCAAGGCATCACCACGGGGCTCCCAGCAAGGCCCTGGTCCCACACTGAGGTGCCCAGGGCTGCCCTGGGCTCGTGGGCACCACCTGGATCCTCATCCACCCCTGCTCATTCCCGCTCTGGCATCAGCATTCCAGGGACACGGGGAAAGGGGACACAGAGCACAGAGGTTAAGGATAAATTGCTCATTTCCTTCCCCAAATCCTGTCACTACAGGGAGAGCATCTCTCCTGCTCAGCCCTCCTGTCCTGTCCTTAGCTCAGGAGTGGGCACTGCCCAGCGGGGAGGGCCAGGGGAGCACAGCTCAAAACCACTTTTCTTCTCCCCCACTTCAGTTCGTGCCAGTGCAAGCTCGGGGGGTCCATTCCCAAGCCTAAAAGACTCTTTTTTAGGGAGTTAGGGAAGAAAAGAGCTGCTACAGAAAGAGAAGAGCTTCCAAGGGCTGGTTGTTTCTGCTGCCTCTCCTGCTGCTTCTTTGCATGATGTGCCTCCTCCCAAAATGTTGTTTTTTCCCTCCAAGCCACGCAGTGATTTTGTGGTTGTGTTTTGGGACTGGTTTAGAGGGGAAGTGCCTGTGCTGAGTGTGGTGGGGGACCTGAGCTGCCTCCAGCAGCTGCCAAGGCTGTGCCCTGGGACTGCTCCAGCCACAGCTGCTGTGGGAGGCAACTGCGGGGACGTGAGATAGTTTCAGAGACTGATGTTCCCCCAGCTCACTATTGACACATGGGATGGGGAAATGAGATTTACTTTGGCATCTCATTCACTTCTCAATCCATCTTCTCTAGTGCTTTTCTCCCCTGCAGCCTGTACATGGGAAGGTCAATCAGTTTAATTACAGATGTGGGACACATCAGCAGCATTTGCAACCCAAGGTGTGCTCATGCAGCTGGAACTCTTGCACACTCCCACTGACTTTTGCACCAAAACCTTGTTTGATAAGAGCAACAGGTTCCTTTGCAGTCAAGAAACCTCTCCACGTATCACTGGATTGATAACAAAAGGAATAAATAACTCAAGAGCAGTGAATTTTAATGACATTTCTGTACCAAGTCTGTCAGAGTACGCTACAACCATTTTTTCAAGTTCACTGCCTCCCTAGATAAACACTGACATCTCTATTTTGCAGGTGTAAAATCCAAGTCAGAGAAAGACTGAACTTCTCCTGCACAACCCACACAATAAAGAATTCCCTGCTGCCGCTTTGGGGCAGCAGCACATTTCTCAGTGGAGCAGGGGAAGCTGGGCACTCCCTCAGCCCAGCACCTCCAGCAGAACCAGGGCCTGAGGCAGCTTTGATCAAAGCATCCTCTGTTTCTATAAAGACCTTGATGTCCACAGAAGGTGACCAGAACAGGTCACCTCCTGCAGACAGGCAGGGGGTGGCACTGAGATTTTCTGATGTGTGTTCAGAGAGTCAGTCTGGCACCTTTCCACCTGTAATAGTCTTGCTCATCTCTGGAACATCTGTAAATTCTGCTGCCCAGGTGGGTCATTCTGACACCGCTCATTTCGGTTCTGTTCTGCCACATTGATGACCCTTTGAAGAGCAGAGGCACAAATCCATTGAGGAGCTATTTATTAAGGCCAACTGAGACTGGTGTGTTGTTTTTATCCCTTTAGAGAAACGCACAAAATTCTACAGGGGTCAAAACAAACACGAGTACACAAACAGCAGCTGCCTCAGCCTTTGGAAAGGACTTTTGTAGCATTCCAGGAACTCGCACTGCAGTCTAAACTTCACTTTGAAATAAAGGACACTTTGTGATTTTTAATTGCCTCCTAACCTTTCATTAATTGGGCTTTATGCAGTGAGCAACATCACAATAATAGGTCTGCAACCTCTGTGCAGAATGCAAATGGGCCACAATGAGGGGAGAGCACCTGAGCGTGCCAAGCCCCAGCCACAGCGGGAGCTCAGGTCTCACCCACCACAACAGAGACTTCCTAATTACCGAGTGGCCTTTGTTTCACTGGAATGACTTTCAGAACAAGCAACATCTGAAAAACATTCCCGACACACCGCAAATTTTGGCATTTGCTCATGGGAGAGGCACAGAGCAGCTCTACAAAGTGGTGTCTTTCGGCAGCTCTGAAAAGTCACATTTGAAATTTATTTCCATAATAATGAGTCTAGTAAACAATTTTGTCAGGAAGATTTATTTGCATGCCTCACATTTATGTTTTCACGTAGTTTCTGAACTTCCCATAAACAACGGGGCTCTGATGATAAAAGCAATAATCCCAAGGGCAGGGATGTGTTTATGGCCTCGGCTCTGTCTGTGCCGCGGCTCCCGATCCTGCAGGAGCTCAGCACGGCCCCGGCGTGCCTGGGGCTCACCGGCCCGGGCTGCTGGAGCCTCTGGGCACCGCTCCCAGGGATGCACAGGCTGGGATTTTGGGGGGGTCTGTGCGGGGACAGGGGTGGGACTGGTGCATCCTTGTGGGTCCCTTCAGCTCAGGACATTCTGTGATTATGATCCCATGAACCCCAGCTGCAGGAACACAATTCCTCCTCCTTCCTGGCCATCTCATCCTGCCCTTCCCATGCCTCGGGAGCGGGATTCCCTCGGGATCAGGAGCCCCCGGCCCCTGGCAGCCCCACCACCCCCCTGCCCTGCAGAGGGGCTGCAGGAGCACCGGCCCCGAGCACGTCCTGTGCACAGCAGCAGGTTCAGCTCTCCGGTTTCAGGGGTGAGGGTCCCGCAGCCCCCGGAGGGGCTCCGGGCAGTGCCAGGCTCTGGCTCCCGGAGCAGCCAGCGGCACCTGAGGCCTCTCCCTGCTCTCCCCGCCGTGCCTGGCTGGAAACATTTCCCAGCAGAAACCTGGTGTCTCTTGGGGCTCACAGAGCCATTTGTTCTAATTCTTGTTGACATTTCATTTCACACGCTATTAAATGACCCCCTTCAGAAGGATGAAACAGAAATTTGCTTTAGAAGAGGGAAAAAATAATGTGTGCTTTAGGACAAAACAAGCTCCTGATTTATTTTCCTGATAAAGTGAACACATCTGGTGCAAAGCAGGCAGCCAGCCTTACCCAGTGCTGCTGTGTTGGCCATAATTCTGTATTAGGGGACTGTGGCAGCAAAGTCGCTAATGTCACAGCACACGCTCCTGTGATTATTGTCATTTTCACGCCATCAAACTGTTCCTACCCAAACTAAAGCCTCGCTTTGTTTGTGAGCAGAGTTGAGAAGCTCTCTGTAACCAGCCGGGGTGGTTCCTGCAATTACACGGTGCTGGGTAGTGGAAGGACGAGGGTGAGGGAACGCCAGTGAATCATTTGTTATGTGAGCAATTTCGCAGTGACATTCTATCAGTCACTCCTGTGCGGGTCCGGGGCGTGGGCAGCTCTCCTGACACTGCTTGTACCTTTCTTTGAGCGCGATAACGTGACCTCAGGGGATGGGAGAAGGCGCTAAAGGCGGCGGTGAATCTTTCACGGGGCACGGAGGGAGAGCGGGTCGGGTGCTGGCAGTGTGGGGACACGTGGGGACAACGGCTCCGAGGCCACCACAGCCAGAACACGCCAGGAACCGATGAGAGCAGGGCTGTAAAACACGGGGGAAAAGGCTCCTGTGAAGACACAGCTTCCTCCGGCTTTCCGTGGCCTTTAGCTCCCAACGTGCTACATTTATCTTTTATGGTGATTAAAGCTCAGCAAAGTCATTAATACTGAGACTTCCCTCACTATATCACGTTCAGCAATAGACTTCTTTGCTTGTTTAAACAAAATAACCCCCTTTCCCCTTCCCAACCAGCTTTCCTACGGGAAATGCAATACTGAAAAAGTTGGGAAGGAGTTCATTTGTTTATGGCCAATCAACAGTTTAATGAGTGCTGGAAAAATGCATTTTCTGGGGATAAACAAAGACCATTCTTGGCAGAAATCCCACAAGATCATGAAGGGACGCACTGAAGCACCTGGCAGGGGATGTCCCACAGCATCGGCCGGGGGCTGCAAACGCGGGGATGAAGGAGGTGCTGCTGTCCCCACCCACAGCCGGGCAGAGGGACAAAAGGACACAGGGACCGGCCAAGCTGGACTGCCACTCCTCCAGCTACCAAAAACCCCTAAAAATTAACCTTGGGAAAGATGCTTTGGAAAAACAGAATAATTTTGAGGATGATGTGAACTTCGACTTTCTCAATTTTTAAACTAGGATTATGTCATATAATATCCTTAAAGATATTCCCCAAGGCCAGTCACTTTTACAGTGAATAATATCTAATCACCCATTTCTTCCCATATAATATACTACTGCCTTCTAAATTTGCCAATCTAATTAGCCCTTTCCCCTAACACTCAGGATGATTAAATCTGTATTAAAACTTTCTGTGCAGCACAAGAGCAGACACACCTGAGCATTTTCTAAATTTAGCAGAGGACAATATTTAATGGGTTATTTTAATGGATGATGGGGTTGCTGCATAAATGAATTCTGATTCGAATTTCTTCAGCCTCCTTATTTTTTCCTCAACTCCCTCAAACTGTGTATCAAGCAGATCAGAAAGAGGACTGGAAAAAGCTACCTGGAACCATCTCTCAAGGATCTTTCAGAACTGAATTAACAACGAGCATTTTAGGCAAAAAAGAGGAGGAAAAAACTGTGTTTCTTTATACTTCAGCTTCATCATTTTCTGAGCTGTGTCAGACCAGAGACACTGGCACTCATCTCAGTTTCCACGTGTTTTAAACAGGGACAGCTCAGGAGTTGGAAACAATTCCTGAGGATTTTCATTACTTGCACATAACTTTATGTGAATTTTAGGAAGATTTGCAATATTTGGGGTGGTCAGAAGGCTGTTTGTGTGTTGTGGGCCTGGTGCCCAGGAGATGCTGCTGCTCTCCCTAAAGCCCCGGGCTTGGGAGGTGAACTCAGGGGTCACCTGAGGGCTGCAGGAGCACAGGGCTAGAGGAGCTCAGAGAACGCTCCCCAGGAGCTCAGGGCTGGCTCCTGAGTTTAGCAGGGAATTTAAACTGTCCAGGCAAAACAGGAAAGCCGGGAGACCTGACAACATCAGCTCCAAGGAAAAAAATCTGTAATGGGATCTCTTCCAAATCCTTTCACTGCCATTTCTCAGGCAGGGGCCTGGGAAAACATCCCGTGCTGCCTCCAGAGAACTCCACAAAAGCCTCTGTGTGCCTCTAATGGGAATATTTTGCATTGCCAGTGCAGGAATTTATCTGAATCCCGTTGTGAAGGTTTGAAGTCGGCTCTTGGGCCATTTAACTCCGGAGTCGCTCTTCCCCCGCAGTCCCCCGGCAGAAGGAAGAGCAGATAACCAGTGCATCTCCATAAGGACAAAGCATCCCCAGCAGGAGACAATGAGGCTGGCTCTTCCCAGGGTTTGAATGACTTCAATTACCCAGTGCCATTCAGGGGAGGGTGAGGTTTGGGATTACTCTGGAGCAATCAATTGTGCCTGATTGGTTTTATTCAATAAAAAGAGATGGGAGAATCTATTTTTTTCTCCCTTCAGGCAATACAAGCTCACCGACTTGTAAAATCTCCATGCCCCCTTCAGGGCTGCCATTTGAACAAAGCCGAGGCACGAGCTGGAGAAAGCAGAAGCCAATATTGGGGGTATTTGGGCTGCTTTCTCCTGAGAGAGGAGTTTGTGCTCACCGAATTCCAGGGCTGTGCAGGGAGGGCAGGGCTGGCACTCTGTGCAGGTGGGGAAATCGAGGCACGCCGCGGGAGGGGCTCTGGCACTGGGAATCGTTCCAAAGGCAAAGGCGCTCCAGGGCGGGCTGGAGGGGCTGGAGCAGCCGGGGGCAGCGGGAGGTGTCCGTGCCCGGGGCAGGGGTGGCACTGGGGGGGCTCTGGGCTCCCCCCAGCCCAGCCCAGCCCAGCCCAGCCCGTTCCCTGTCCCTGGGGCTCTCTGGCTGTGCCAGGCTGGCTCTGGCTCCCTGGCAGCAGCAGCAGAGCAGGAAGGTGCCACAAACCCGTCCCTGGCCAAAGCACAGATCCATTCCCAAAGCAGAGTCGCTCTGCAAAACCCAGCCAGGCTCAGGCTTGACCTCAAGACAGATGAAGTTGTCAGGACTAATTAAAATGCGTTTTTTCTTTCTCTTCTCTCTGCTGGTCAATAAGATAAACACGGGCCAAAGGAACACAAAGAACAAGCTCTGAGCTCTGGGCTCTCAAAGATGCTTTACAGCATTCGACAGAAAACGCAAAAGCTGAGCTGAGGTTTTTTATTTCTGTGCAAATATGTGTCCCTCTGGTGTTACTTTTGGCATGGGAGAAAAGAAACATGTTTCTGCCTAGACATTTCAGACTGGCCACAGGACTTAAAGCATTTAAAGACTTGGAATCCTGTGTCTGGAAGGCATGCAGAAAAATGGGTATGCCTCAAGAAACTGCAATACATTGATTTTTTAAAATAACCCACTCCAGTTTAGCCAGACCTCCAACTTACCTTTAGTTTGACGTGCAGATAGGAATTCAGACTGGTTTAAATTCTGCTCTGAATAGAAACTCCTTGCTGATTTGAGACCATAGCTATGAACTTACTCTTATCTCCAGGACTTGTTGCTGACTTTAGGAACTCCACCAAATCTCTGGACATCTTAGCTCTCAACTTACTAAAATTCCTATAAGTCTTCCCTAAGAAAATATTCTTTCCATCTCTGACCAAAATCCTAACAACCTAAGCCAGAATACCCAGAGAATACTTTCAGGTGTGTTTCCCCTTTAGCCCTAAAATCTCCTTTAGGGAGGATGGAGAGTTGTTCTTCTGGAGTGAAGGGTGGGATGCTGGAAGCTGTGCTTGCTCTGCTCGCGAGGACAAGGTGCCAGCTCTCTCCAGGCTGGGTCCACCAGGCCCTTGAGCACATCCTCCCCTTGGGAGGGTTTAAACCCTGCTGTGCCTGGAGGGGTTCAGCAGCAGCTGTGCCCAGCCCTGGCTCCAGCCCAGCCCTGCCCTGGCACTGCCCAGGAGCAGCACAGCCTCCCCAGGAGCCTGGCAGAGGAAGCTGCTCAAAGGAATGTCCTGCCCTCCCCGAGGAAATCAAAGTGCTCTTGTAGGAGCCCCTTTCTGCCAAGGAGAATGAGAGATGCTGCATTATCAGTCAAGTGTAAGATGTTGTGAAATATTGCTTCTGCAGCTCCTGCCCAAGCTGCAGCTCTCTCTCAGCTCAGGGCAACCTCCCAGGCTGCTCCTACGTTTGCTTTGCAAAGAAAAGGAGGACACAAAAAATACAGTTAAAAAGGCCCTTTCTCCCTTTTACTTAAGTATCACCTGAAGGTTTAAATGTAGTAATTAAAAGTCCCTCTATGCTTCTGCATGAATTTTTAAATATAGTCATTAAAAATAAAATAAACCCTTAGCATGATCTGCCTTACATAACTTCCTCCACAATTTAAAAATAACTCGTACAACTTTCTAGTACTCAGTGTGCACCACAGCAATTAGGGAGAGGCAGGTAACAGCGAGCTCCAGCCCTCAGCAGAGAACTTTGGAGAAGGATCCCCCAGGGAAGGGCTGGGGCAGCTCGGAGAGAGCCCAGACCCGGCCCAGGACTCCGCCCTGGCCCGGGGGTCAGGGGGAGCTGGGGCTGCTCCTGCTCCCTGCACCTGCCAGGGCTCTGGGGCTGGGGGGAGGCAGCTGCAGCTGCACATCTGGAGCGTGGGATCCCCTCCCTCCCTCCCTGCTCTCGGCAGCTTGGGAGGAGCTGCCTCTGTCCGGGCTGAGAGCTCTGCATCCCAGCCGGGCTCAGCTACCCGGGAGCCCCAAACCTGGTGTCAAACTGGTCCAACAGGTGCTGAAGGCAGGGGAGAAGCCCCAGCAGCACAAACCCCAAACAGAGCTCTGTCTGTGTGTGTGCTGCAGACAGTGCTCCCTAGAACATCCCTGCCTCAACTCATCCAAATCCTCTGCTCCGAACCCGGGCAGGACAGAGTCTGGAGGTTCTTCTGCTCCACATAAAGTTCCTGAGGAATTCTCAGGAGCAGCCAAAAGCTGGAAGCCACTAAGAATTGCAAAGTGGAAAGGAATGACCATGTGAGAATGACAAATGAGTTGGAAAATAAGGAGAGTGAGGATATAGATCAACACAGGTCCATAAATCACGGCTCACATGATGAATTTGTTATGCCAGCTCTGCCTGTTGAACTGTTAAAGCAATGCTAAAATATGATTGAGGCACATGTGAGAAACTCTAGGCAAGTCTCCCAGGCCTTCATTCCTGTAAATTATTACAGCCGTACTCACCTAAGTTTACATTAAATTAGGATCCAGCCAGTTTTAGCTACAGAGAGAATTATTACTGAGCATACATCAGGCAGAGCATCAGCAGGGACTGGGGCACGCACTCCTTCTCCATCTCCCAGCTGTGTTCCACCCCAGGTTTGCCTACCACGTCAAGCTTTCTCCTCCCAAACACACACAAGGCCCTGGAGAAGTCCAGGTGACTTTCAGGTGGTGCTGAGTGGAAGAGGGCAGGAGCAGGGAGCAGCCCCAGAGCCTGGCAGGGCCCAGAGAGGGCTCAGGTGGGGACCCCGAGATCCCCGGGGTGGCACAGCCTCCCTGGGCAGCCCCAGGGGATCCAGGGGATCCAGGGGTGTTGTGGGTGCTCTCCTGGAGCCCCAGCCCCGCTGCTGGGGTCCCTGGGGTCCCCAGGCCCATTTGCTGTCACTGCAGGGCTATTGATAGAGCCACGGTGGTGCCCAGGGAGCGGGGGATGTGGGCCAGTGTTTGTCCATGAATAAAACATGGATATTTTCCTGGCTGGAGAGCTAAGAGCTGCTTTAGATTTAATGTTTCGCTCCCTGATCAGACTCAGCTGCTGAGGCAGTTACTTGTGCTTCAGACACAAAGTGGGATTTGAGACTTGGACTGAGGGAAAACCTCACAGAAAACAAACCCATTTGTCAGGCAGCATCGGGCCTGGCAGCCACGGCATTCCTGCAGATTTCAGTCAGAGATTAGGAAGGAATCCCTGGCTGGGAGGGTGGGCAGGCCCTGGCACAGGTGCCCAGATTTGCTGTGGCTGCCCCTGGATCCCTGGCAGTGCCCAAGGCCAGGCTGGAGGGGCTGGGAGCAGCCTGGGACAGGGGGAGGTGTCCCTGCCATGGCAGGGGTGGGATGGGATGAGATTTAAGGTCCCACTAACCCCAAACCAGTCTGGGATTCTATAGAGTTAAGGGCATTAAAGCAATAATTTACCAAGGGTCTCCTACCCCATGGGCAGGCAGAGAGAACCAGCAGGGATTCACCGGCCTGGGCACAGCCTCTCCTTTTGCTGATCAGTACAAATGCTCATCCTGTTACCTGCAAAGTTCCCCCTCTGACCCAGTCTCGCTTTCCCCTGTTAAAAATTAATGCCAAGTTTCCCACAGTGACAGCTGAGGTGTGGAATGGCAAAAGGAAGGTCAGTGTGGGGGCTTCATTTCTCCACACAGCTTGGAAGTAGGTCAGGAAATATAGGACTTGGCATCACTCTCAAAGTAATCGTAACTGGAATCAAATTTAGGTTTCAATAATGAAGGCTCTTGAAAAAGTCAAAACTCCAGGCCCGTTTTTGTGGCCCCCCTTTCCTTCCTGCAGGAGCCACCCCACAGCTCTGGAGCCCCCTCAAAGCACCAGCACCACCCCGATGGTGCCAATTCACGCGGGAGAGTTCTTAACACTTTGCCAGTATTTCTGTCAGCTTCCCTGGACAAACTGTCCCGTGGTTATGTGGAACACTCTCATGGCAACTTGCACTGTCAAATTTCAGTTTATTTATAACAAACATAACCTTACAAATGCCTGTGCAAGATGAATAAATAGCAGCAGCCTCTGCTGCTGCAGCTTGGGAAGGGAGAGAAGTGCCCAGCTCTGCTCCAGAGTGACACAACAATCCCGAGGAACCTCAGGTTCTCCTGATATTTAAATCTTCATTACTCAGAAAATTTCCTTTTCAGGTTCAGACAGGCTTAGGTTTAATGTATACTTGTCATGGCTCACTAAATTGCTTGGTTTCAGTTGGATTCACAAGGAAAAATAACAAAACAGTGCAAGAAGTTCATTTCCCAGTGTTTCAACGCACCCTACAGCAGAAAACCTGAGAGAAGAAAGCCCAACCTAATGAGATTACTCAGGTTACTATTTCAGGACTAACTGCACTTGGAAAGAACAGAAAGAAAAGCCCATTACTGACTGATAAATAAAATAAAACTCATTTTCCAATGAATTCTGTAAATCAAAACACTCAAAAGAACCTCTAAGGCTATATTAAAACCGAGAAAAACGTAACATGAAATCAATGTTAAAGGCCATCTCAACATCCTTTTATCTAACCAAAATTGTAAACACACTGCTCCATTCCCACAGCACAAAATCCATTTACACTTTGCATACTTGAAAAGAAGTCTAATGCATTTTGAAAACCACAGACTTAACTGCATGTTTCTGCCATTTAATACAACGCAGCTTAATAAGATTTGCAGGAGGCACAAAAGGCAAATTGAGCCCTCGAGTCGAACACACAATCTCAGGTTCCCAGCAGAGAGGCAAACCTGGTGATGGGGAAAATGTGACCCCAGAAGGGATCAAAGCAGGATAAAGGATGGCCAGAGTAAGGAGGGAAAAGTCAAGAGACAAAGACTCAGCCCTCAACTTCTTGCAATTCTTCTCTGAACGCTCAGCAGATGATTTGTAGCAGTGACAGAGAGCCAGTTTCAAATCCAGTTCGCAGAAGGATTTTATTTCTTGTGGATAAGTGCATCCCAGAGCTCCCCAAGTCAGTTCAGCTTTGGGCAGAAAACTCGAGGAGAAAGCAGCTTTGGCTGCAGAGAGCAGGGCTGCTGATCCATCTCGGGGAGAATTCCATCTCTCCGTCCTGCTCTGGCCACTGTCCCACGGCAGGGCAGCACTTCTACCCAAACATTGCAGGCTTAAAGTTCTGAATATGATAAGAGAAAAAACCACCCAGGCATGAGCTTAGCAAGAGAGGTCTGGAAACATCCAAGACTGCAGCTGTCTGAAGTGATCCCGGAGCTGGCCATGCACCAGCCCTGGACATATCCCTCACAATTACCCAGTGCTTTTGATCTCCTCACTGTCCTGCAAGGGCTGCAGAAGCGCTGAATAGTGAGATTCCCATCTTAAAATCCTCCTTAAACTGCCCTGCTCCCAGCTCTCCCACTGCCGCAGCCTCTGGGAAGCCCCTGATGCTGAAGCACAAACTCAGGTAACATTTTTCCCTCTGCTTCCAATTAGAGAGGCAGACATTAAGCGTGGTTTAAAGTGCTGTGTACACAGCAGAAAGCTGAGAGCTTATCCACAAGTGGTCTGAGGCATGGCACAAACTCAAATGACTCAACACAACAGATGCTCTTTATACCTGTCTGAGTCTCTGCACAAGGAGGGCTCTGATCCAAAGCTTTTATGGCAAAGCTGGAGCCAAAGCTCGCTGGGGAAAGCAGAGTCCTGTGGGCTGGAGAGAGCCTGGGCCAGGCTGTCAGATGGAGGAGCTGAGCACTGCTTCTGGGGTCAGGAACGCAAATATGCACGCTCACAATTAAAAATATCCCTCCTGTGCAGTCACTGTGATAAGTTATGTTAATTCTCCCCACAAAAACACCTCGGAGCACTGGGCTGGGAGCAGAGAATCCCCCTGGGAAATCTCTGCACGTGGCTCTGGCCCTCTCTGGACATCCCATGTTGCCAAGACAACCCCCAAGGAAGGAGCCCCGCCCTGGCTGCACAGAGCATCAGTGCCCCAGGAGAGGGCAGGGGTCGGGCAGGCTGGGAGCAGATTTCCTTGAGAAAAATCAGACCTTGGAGGGGGCAAGGAAGTCACCAGGGATAACATTTGTCCTTTTCTCCATTACTGCAGTGTGCCACACTCCCTGGTTCCGACACAAAGTTCTGAACTGTGCAAATAAATCCACAAAAATCTGGGATCCCTGCTGAGCAAAGAGACCTGGTGGGGCTCCTGCACTTTGGCTTTTCAGTCTCCTGAGCATTTCCTTCTCTCACCCATCTCCATCCCGTATCCAGCAGGTGTTTCCATGGCAACTCCGTGTAAAGCCATCCTTCCCTCTGACACGGGAGAAATGTTGAATGGATGAAAAGAATTGGCTTGGGAAAACCTGGAAATTCAACTAAAAATAGGAAAGGCAATAATGGAAGGTGAAGGTGGAAAACTGCCCGGGGGCTTCAAAGGCTCCAGGGCTCTGGGCAGAGCCAAGTGCAATTTGCTGTTTTTCCTCCCCCCTGGTGAGAGGGAAGAAGGAGCTTTGGTTTTTGAAAGATGTGGAGCATCCCTGGCAGTTCTGTCCCTTCATTCAAGCCTCCTCCCAGCAGTAACTCTCCTAGTTCTATATTACCACATCGAAACGATTCCGAGGGACCCAGAGAGCAAGGAATGAGCAGCAGAGCCCCAAATTGCCCCCTAAGGAATGGCTGCGTTTGAAAGCTTCTAACTCTTCCAGTAAATCAGTGTAATTTGTGCTCTGATGTCCTGCACGGCTTTACAAGTGACAAATCAATCATTATCCAAACACCCTTTGATAATCAGTGTGGTTCCATTAATTATGATAAATGCTTTCAGCAGCTACAGTATGTGGATGCAATTTGTAATTGCTTGGGAATTGTATTACCCTACTTTTCTACTCACGTCCTCAAGTACAAAGTCTCTCAGAAAGTGCCACTCTGCAGCAGCTGAGCGCAGAGTTTACACAATCCACCCTTCCAAGTGTTTAATTGGAGCAAATGCACAGTCCATTAGTATGACTGTTATTAAATATTAAGTAATATTCCTTGAAAAAGACCCATTCCAGCTTTACAAATGACGAATATGCAGGAGGAGTGTCTGAGTCTGCTGACCCCGGGGATTAATTGCAGCAGTTGTTGCACAGCAACGCAGCACAGGCAATTAGAACCTCACCTAATGAGCAACACTGCATCCAGTTGGAATTGCAGGGAGACTGAGCCTGGCAGAACACAATTACCACATTCCAGAGCTGGCTGGGCTGCAGGGCTGCTGTGTGCTTGCCAAGGGCATCGGCAGTGGCTGGGAGAGGGCAGAGGATGAGGAACGTGTAATTCCCATGGCTCTTAAAGACACGAGAGGGGAGGGGGCTGAGAGGCTTCGACTCAAAGTGACAAATCCAACAAACAGAGCCATGGGGGCATCCCCACAGGACAAACCTGGGCATTCAGTGCCACAGCACCTCCCTGGGAGCAAGAGTTCAGCTGCCTTCCCTGAAAGAACCAACATTTCTATCAAAACCAGGAGCTGTTGTCAAAATAAGGCAAGGTGAATTTAGAAAAGGTTATAATTCTTTTGAATTCATAGAGAAATGGCCCTGCTGGCAGGTTTTCCACTTGCTCAGGGTCTCTTTTTTCGGAGCATTTCCCATTTGTCACTGTGAGTGACAGGACGCTGGACTGGGCAGGTTTTTGGGGCGGCTGCTCACGAGGGTGCCTCTGTTTCCATTCCCCCCATCCTAACGAACACAAGGAGTTGGATCTTTGGTTTCCATCTATCATCAGGGAGCTTTAAGGGAGTTTTCCCGGGGATTTTGGCAAAGCAGAACAGCACCATTAATTGTCTGGGAAACCAAAAGCTCATGTTTGAGTGCTTGTAGAGCATCTGTGCTATTCCTGCAGGAACCGTTGCAGAGGGAAGGATTTGAAGGTCAGTTTTAAGCCACAAAGATCTTTTTTTTGGAAAAGTAAAAAAAAGAAAATGATCATGGAATACAGATTAGGACAGACTAAAGCAGCAGAGAGGAAGGAGGGGAGGTGTGCAGGAGCAGCTCCTGGCTGCTGCAGCTGCTCCTCCTCACCTGGCACGGCCAGGGGAGCAGCTCCACAACAGCCTGGAGATTTCAGAGAAATGCGAGCCCGAAAAGGTGCAGGAAGAGGAGGAATTGGGATACAGACCCCAGCACCAGCCAGGGCCCAGCAGGAGCCTCCACGAGGAAAGCCCTGCAGTGCTCAGTCCAGATGGGAGCGAGCAAAACAACAGCCCCGGGGCATCCCGACGGCCTGGCAGGAGGCACAGCGATGATCACCGAAAGAGCAATGGTTAAAGCATAAAGATAAGCAGCAGGTCTGCTGAAATGACTGCTTAGAGAGGATTTCCCCCCAGAATTTGCCTGTTAAAGACACGGTTTTCATGAAAATAATGAGGGCTGTTTAAATTCTGGGTCTAAACATCCTATTCCCAATGCTTTCTACCTCAAGACATCCATTTGGCAGAGTAAAGGATCCTTCTTATTTGATGCACATGAAAGAAGGTTTTGCAGCGGGCTATAGAAACACTCATATTTACATTTCCAGAACCAAACAAACCACTTCAGAATAAAGGAGCCTGCGTGGCCTCGAGCCTGAGGAGGCTCCTGAGGCACCTCCGTGAGATTCCTTCTGCTGCCTTTTACCACTTTATCCTTCAGGCTCTGACCAGAGCCTTTTCTTTTCTTCTTTACACGAGTTCTCCCGAGGAATCTGTGCTCTCAGGTCCCCAGTGACCCACCAGTCCCCGTGGTCTGTCCCCACCTGTCCCTTTCCTGCCTCCAGGGATGGACCTTAGCACAGTTCTAAGGGTTACATCACTTTTTTAGCAGAGAGGGCTTTAACCCTGTATTTTCATCAATTTTCCCTAAATCTCTTGGCATTAAAAGATCTGAAAATAAACCCCCTTTTATATTTGATGTGGTTTGGGAGTCTAATTTAGAAATGGTTTGAGAAGAGCTTTTTTTTCCTTTTTAGCCTTTGTATCAGTCATTTTATCTGATATATGATAAGCTCAGATGAGTTTAAACTGATTCATCCTATTTTGTAATGTTTAAATGTACTTTGCTGAAGCTCCATCATAATGTCACACACTTTTAAAATGAATAATTCATCCTGCCCACCTTTTCTGAAATGCCAAAAGGATACTGTGCCTTTCCAGAGAGAAGCAAATACCTTCACTAAGGAGTACACAAGGAAACAAAATAATTTAAGAGCAAATACCAAGGCCAGCTGCAGCACTGCCATCTCAATGCTGCGACTCCCGTGGGATAACAGCTGAGAGCCCAGCAGGGAGGGAGGAAGAGCTTTTCTGGGAGGGGTCAGCCCTGCCCTGGGCACTCAGGGGAGTGAAGGAATATCGGAGAAGCAGGCACGGGCCAGGCTCTGCCAGCACGGCCTGGGAGCAGCTGTGCAAGGAAAGGAGTTGGTTTTGTCCCCAGGCTGGCGCTGGTTCAGGGGGAGCTCGGCCACTGCTATGTTTAGCTGTGGATTCTGTGCCTCACTAAGAGCCAGGTAGGGTTTTGTCAATGTGGAAGGCAGCAGGGATCAGGGTAAGACTCTGCAATGAATGGCACTTTGTGGGGAACCAGAGTTTGCCAACCAGAATAGAACCCAGGTGGAATGAAGGAAAGCTGGAGAACAGCAAATGACAGGGAGCAGAGCTTGTCCCAGCTGGAGAACGGAGGGATTTCTGCTGCCAGGACCCACTCCAGCCCGGGCTCCTCAGGAGGGATGAGGCTGGAGAGGAGAAGGCTCCAGGGAGACCTTAGAGCCCTTCCCAGTGCCTGAAAGGGCTCCAGGAGAGCTGGAGAGGGGCTTGGGTCAAGGGAAGGAGGGGCAGGACACGGCGCAGTGGCCCCTGCTGGGGTCACACCGAGGAGATTCTCCTGAAAATGTCAAATAAATCATTTTGCCCCTGGCAGCACTGGGGGAAAGGCAGGAGGAGGGAGCAGGGCCGTGTGCCAGGACTGCCTGGCTCCAGCAGCCCCAGTGCCAGGCAGGAGCAGATTCCAGCACCACGGAACCCTCCCTGCTGCCATAGACACGGAGTTTGCAGCCCAAGAGCTGAGGGCCTAAATCTTCATGTGTGTTTCATAAATATTTGATGCCAGAGTGTTTTTACTGAATCATGGAGCAGGCAGGAGCTGAACTCTGCCCTGGGAGTACTAAAGGCACCTGATGGCTTTGCTGAGCCTTTGCAGCACCCCTGGGAGAGCTGGGTGCCATCACTCAGAGCCCCGGACAGGAGCAGGGACAGGCCAGTGTCACACAGCCCTGCTCCTGGGGAGGCTGCAGCAGAACCAGCCCTCCGAACACCTCAGGAGTCTGGAAGAAATAAGAGCCAAGGCAAACTAAAAACCCCCACAAAACCACCAAGAGGCCGAAGCTGCTCATCAAACATTGAAGAGCAGCCCGTGAATATCTGTAAAAATGACCTCATTGTCATCCTTCAAATCTTCCCCTCCAGCCTGGGAGCTCGGTGCTGCTTGCAGAGGAGCACCAGACGGGTCTGGAGCCCTGTGGCCACGTTTGCCCCTTCAGCACCTGCTTTCACTCCCAGAAAGCTGGTTCGGGGTGCCTGAGCTGCAGAGCCCCTGCCCATTCCCCAGGCTCCTTCCAAAGCAGCTTGTGCAGGGAAAGGGAGCAAAGAGCCAGATCCTGCTCCCTCACAGGGGGCTGTGCTGGTCCTGACACCGGCAGGGACATGTCCCAGTGTCCCAGGCTGCTCCCGGGACCCTCCCGGGGCTGGGGCAGCGCAGCCCTGCTCTGCAGCCGCGCTTGTAAAGGACGGGAGGCAGAAATCCCTGTGCAGCCAAGCAGCTCCTCGGGGCTCTGCATCCCTCTCTTCCAGGTGGCAGGTCTGGTCTAGCCCTGCTCTAAGTGGAAAATGAGCTGTCTCATCCCTCTGAGGGCCAAGACACCCCTGGGAGGAAAATTAAATCTCCTGCAGCTCCGTTGGGAACACAGCCCTGCTCCACAGCATCCTGTCGTCTCCATGCTTGTCTGGTCCACTCAGGAGGGAGGCACTGGGGACCTGTCTTCTGTCCACAAGGCAAATCTAAGAGGGACCATATGGTGTAGATTTAAGCATTTGGCTTCTGGGTGAGCTTGGGAAGAAGAGACAGCAGCAAAGTTTTGGATGCCAGTGAAATCTCCAGGTCCAGCCACAGAAAATCCATTTCTGGGGAATAAGACTTATTTAATGTAACTAAATTACCCTTCCCTGGCTTCACATTCATTGGAGGAAATTGTGTGTGGTATTTATCTCTATCTATGTCTATATGATTGCACAATGTTCCTCTAAACCTGAGCACCCGATCAGTGGGGAGATGTCCCTTTCCTCTGGAGCCCATCCCTCACAGCCCAGCTCTGGTATTTAGAAAATGAGAGAAATTTATTAATTTTGGATGTCTTGCCAAAGCCTGGGCACCCAAATGCCCGGTGGGAGGAGCAAGGCAGAATGCACTGGTAAATAAACAGAAGGTGGCCATGGGAGATCAGGAGTTCATTAACAGCTTTTAGGGCCAGAAGGGAAATTGTGGCTGCCCTGGGGCTGGCAGCACGAGGCCAAACACCCACGTCCTGCAGGTGTCACAGCCACAATGAGCTCAGGATTCCTTTGCTTCCTTCTGAAAATCAGTCATGTTTTCTATCGAGCTCAGTCCCCCCTTCACCATCACTATTTTTTGGGTAACTCAAGTGACTCCTTTTCTCCATACAAGGCTTCTAGGGATGCTTCCAAGATATATTCTCTGCTCCAAAAGCCTCCCAGTCCGGGAGAAGATTTAGGAGTGGAAGGGCCCCAGGGTGCAGATGAAAAAGAGGGGCCCCAGTCTGACAGCTGAGCTGTCCTGGGCTCTGCTCCTGGTGCAGCAAATGAACATTGATTTAAGCAGTGCTTACAGGAAAGGAGGCGCTTAAGTGCTTTCCTGGATGATGACTGGGACGCTGAGGGCCTGGATGGATCCAGCCCAGCACTTCCCTGTGGCACTTTAGGCACTTTTGTTACATTTTGTTATAATTCCGTCTCTCTATGAAGAATATCAAGCTTTATCTCTTACTGGCTGTCTGCAAAACCAAGCCAAACAAAACTCCTTAATGAGGTCTCAGGGCAGAAATCTTCCCACAGTCCATGTTTTGGGCCCCTTTGGCCTCACATGCCCACAGAAAATGACCCTTCCCACACCTCAGGGCTGTGCTGTGAGAGCACTGAGTTTTACATTGCATTTCTGTTCCCTGGGAAATGACTTAGAGTTGAGCCACGACAAGGGCAAAAGGTCCAAAAAAATCCAGTTACAGCTTCTTTACAAGCAAGGATTCCATTTAAGAACTGGAAAGTTCTATTCAAGAGAGAATAAAAGATCCCCTCCATAGGAACCCATAAATTTAGACAAGGGGACACATTTTCCTGGCTTGTGGGAGGATTTACTCTCTGTTGTCTCTTCGCACCAGTGCAAAGCTCATCTGTTGCCAATGGTTTCCAGTTAGATTTCTGGGGTACAAATATGCAGCAGGTGAGCCCCAGAGCCAGGGCAGGGCTGTGACAGTGCCAGCTCAGGGCTCCCCAGCTCTGAGCCGACGTGACCAGGGCGTCTCTGTGCCCCACTGCAGGGTCCGAGTCACCCAGCTGCTGCTGAAGGAAGTTAATAAAACAGAGAGGGCAAACGTCCTGTCTTGTTCCTAATTCCTGTCATTGACTAAGATGCAGCTTAATGAGCCAACCCTGTCTCCCTGTAGGACAGCCCATCACCACTTCCACACGTAAAACACCCAGAACCACACAACGTCCTGAGCTGGGAGGGACCCCAGGGATCACCCAGTGTAGCCCTTGGCCCAGACCCCCCAAAATCTCCCCCTGGGCATCCCTGGGAGCACTGTCCAGCCCCTCCTGGAGCTCTGGCAGCCTCGGGGCTGTGCCCATTCCCTGGGGAGCCTGGGCAGTGCCCAGCACCCTCTGGGAGAGGAATTTCCCAGAAATATCCAAGCTAACCCTCCCCTGACACAGCTCTGGCTGTTCCCTGGGGTCCTGTCCCTGTCACAGAGATCAGAGATCAGTGCCTGCCCCTCTGCTTCCCCAGGCCCAGTAAATTCTGCTCTTTATCCTATAAAGACAATGACATTTTCCAATGTCGCCACAATAACTGGCCCTGCTGTCCGTCGTGCAGACAGAAAGGGCCCAGATGTGGAGGGCAGAGCCTGGAACACCCCTCAGCTCTCCGGCTGCTCTGTCCTCCCCTCAGCCATACGTGGTACTGGCTGTGCGTGGAGCTGAGCTGATTCTTGCTGAATCATTCCAAGGCCTTTTTCCTGCTTCTGAATTACCCTGCACCCAGCTGCCGTGCTGCCACCAGCACTCAGCATTCCTCAGCCCAAGCATGGAGCAGGCAGATCCTCCTGTGTGCAGAGCTGTCAGGTGTCCCCTGGAGACAGCCTCGGCTCTGAGTGTGACCCTGCTGGGGCACCTGCAGAGCCTGTGACCCTCCTGGGGCACCTGCAGAGGCTGTGACCTTCCTGGGACACCTGCAGAACCTGTGACCCTCCTGGGACACCTGCAGAGCCTGTGACCTTCCTGGGGCACCTGCAGAGCCTGTGACCCTCCTGGGGCACCTGCAGAGGCTGTGACCTTCCTGGGACACCTGCAGAACCTGTGACCCTGCTGGGACACCTGTACAGCCTGTGACCCTGCAAGGGAACAGCTCTGAGCACCCCCTGTGTCCCCCGGACTGCTCACAGATTTCATGGAACCCAGAATGGTTTGGCTTGGAAGGGACCTTAAAGTCCATCCAGTTCCATCCCCTGCCATGGGCAGGGACACCTCCACTGTCCCAGGCTGCTCCCAGCCCTGCCCAACCTGGCCTTGGGCACTGCCAGGGATGGGGACCCCACAATCCATGCAAGCATTTACAGAACTTACCCCAAACCTGCCCCTCAGCAGTCTGGGTGCAGGTGAAAGCACCTGGAAATGTGCTGAGGTCAGGGAGAACATCTCAGCTTTATCTGCAAATGCTTTATCTGCTGCCCCTTCTCCTCCCAATGCCAAGGGGGTACTGGGAGCTGGGACTGGGAGCTGGGACTGGGCACCTGCCAACCCCACCCTGCCAGAGGCACAAGGGAAAACAGGGAAAGAAGGAAAAAATGCCTCACAGCAACCAAAGCAAGAGAGAAGAGGAGATTGTTGTGCTTGACAATGAATGAATAATCATCCCAAATTCCCTGCTTCACCCTAATCCCCTGCTGAGTCACCGGGCCCCTGTTGACACCCCGGACTGGGTGACTCCTCTCTCAGAGCCTGCCAGGGAATTTTGCCATATGGTGACAAGGAGATTTGATTAGTTGACTGTTTCCTATTTGTTTTAATTAGTAGTTTATTAGCCATATGTTAAATTGCACAGTTCAACCACTCAGAGTGGGTCTGGATGGGGTTTCTGTTGTCTCCTGAGCCACGTGGGGATTTGCTGCGGGTGTGAAGTCACCTGGTGGCAGGGCAGGACTCTCTCCCTTGTCTCAGCCTATCCCAAGTATTATTTCGTCTCTCCTGGTTGTGTTCAATCTCGGCTGCCACCAGCACGGAGCAGGTCAGGCCCCTGGCTGCCCCCAGAGCCACTTGTGACACCGGCCGACAGGGGTGGCACTGCCAGGCTCTGGCAGCCCGGCTGGCAGGGACACGGGGACCTCCCAGGGACCTCGGGAGGAGCTCCCTCCCCGAGGAGGGATTTGGAGCTGCTCTGCCTGAGCGGCAGATTAACAGGAGCACAAAACCTCTGTGCTGAGCACACTGCGGTGCTCGCACCTCTTTGTTCCTGCATTCACATCAATCAGCCACATAAAAGTTAATGGGAAATAGATAAAGAAGGTCATAAACAGCAACAGCAGAGATTCATTTTAAACCTCCCTACAGTATCCACAGGGACCTGAGAGCAATCGTCCCCCAGCAGAGGCTTTTATTGCAGATTCTGGCACCAAGGGCTGCTGCTGCACCAGCACACAGCTCCTTCTAAGAACAGCTGAACAGCTCTTAAACGAATCCCAAACACCACCCCACTTCTTGATGGGAAGCCACTGGAAAGGCACTTGCAGCAGGTGACTGAAAACACCACCAGCAAGTACTGGGAACTCAGGAAACACCGCACAGCCTTTCACCGTGGTCACAGCAGATGGCAAAGCAATGGCACAGAAACATCTTCCCATTAGGATCTGCTCATTCCCATGCAGTGGGATGAATGCTGCCCTGATGCTCTGCCCAGAATTGTCTGAGGGGCCTGAGGAAATCCAGGCTCTAGAGCTTTCCAGCTGCAGCGTCCCAGCCCTCCCCTCGTGCCAAACTCCGGAGAATTTTGTCATCCCTGCTGTGACACAGCAGAGGTGATCAGCACAAATCATTACAGAGCACTGCTGCAGGAGGCAGCAGTGACTGCTGGAGCTGCCTTACCTCGCTCTTGCCTTGCTCACATCAGCCCAGCCCAGCCCAAGCCAGGTCCTGCAGGGCTCCAAACCCAGCTCAGCACAGCCCTGACCCAGCTCCTGAGCTCTCCCACCCTGCCCTGGCCCAGATCCCCCTGAGACAGCAGGAGAGCAGCCCCTGGACCTGGCCTGGGGTCTGAGAGAGAGTGCCAGGCTGGGCAGGACAGGGGCACCACCCCTGCCTTGGCACACTCTGCTCACTGCAGCCCTCGGGGCTCAGAGAGGCTGTGAGGCTCCCACACCCCGCTCTGCTGGTTTGGGGCTCTCTGCCCACAGAATGAAGCCCACCCGTGCCACACGTGTGCCTGGCAGTGCAGAGCAGCCAGTGGCGCTCCTCCTGCAGCTCGAGGCGCTCTGCTGTGTGCAGAGGCACGGAGAGAAGCCTCCCTCCAAGAAGGGATGAGGAGCTCCGTGTTTACTCAGCCCGGTAGATGAGAGATGATAATGTCACTGGTCCTTGGTAAACACTGACAAATGTGACACAACGTGGAGCTAATCCTGGGAGCCTGCTGGAACCAAGCACTGTCTGATTTGGTAACAAGTACAGATAGAAACATGCTCCCTGGCCTCCGTGTGGTCATGTTAAATATTCAAAGTTACTCACTGAATACACAGCAAGTCTGAACTTGCAGCTGGTGAGCAGAACAGGCAGGTTCTGGGGAAGAACACGGAAAGGCAGCCACGCCAGCAGCTCTGGCTGGGTGCGAGCCGCTGGAAGCCACCCTTCAGCTGGAAAGTGAGACAAATGAGACTGTGTTAGAGCATCAGATAAGGAAAGGTGTTTCCTTTATCAAAAAATAGCAGTACATTCTTTACATTTAGCATAAAACCTGCTGTAATTACCTAGCAGTTGGAAAGCAATTTGCAACAGGCTTTACTGTTCAGCATCTGTACCAAATTCTCAGGGAAACATCCACCAGGGAATAAAGGAAAATGAGATGTGCCACAGTAACTACAACATTCAAACACTTGCACAGTGGAAATCTCAGGGAGGCTTAAACCAACTGCACTTGTAGAAAATGCAAAGGGTATTTTAGGAGCAAGGTTAACACCTGCAGCCCAGCTTCCCTGGTCCACGGGGTGAGGAGGGATTGTCCCCCACCTTTCCTGAAATGATGGAGGTGTTCATTCATTCTCTGTCCAGCCTCTCTTTGCCTCCCTGTCCTTGACCATGGATCCCAGAGAGGGACCTAAAAACTTACCCTTGGTTTGCCTTGCTCAGCCCATTGCCCATGGCTGGGCCTGCCCAGGAATAACCGAAGAGCCAGAGGTGCTCAGGGGCAGAGTGAGATGTGGACACACAGCCCCAGAATGGGCAAAGCTCAGGAGCCCCAGAGCTTCTCCCACTCCCATTCAGTGGCAGCAATTTCACATCTCTGGGAAGAAGGGAAAAAGCTTCAAGCAGGAGATTATTACATTTTGTACATTACACCCTGATAGAAGCTAAAAATAGACCCTGACGGTTGCTAAGTGCATTTCAAATGGCTTTCCTTAGAGGTAAAAATGGGATTTATTTGAAAAAGCAGAAGGTGGGATTTGTAACATCACATCTTGGGAAAGAGCTGCACAGAAAATCACCAGCTGTGGGAATGGAAGGAGCAGGGGCTTTTCCACTCCTTTTCTCCTGGGAAGAGAAGGCAGGAGGGGCTGACAGAGTGCTCAGGGCTCCAAGAGCACTCCATGGACACACCTGGACACTCCTGGCACTCCTCATCCGCTCCTTTACACCAAACCTCAGGGCTCCTCCTGGTCCTGCCACACCACGGGACAAAGACACCGCACGTGTTCCAGGAGTTTCACTTGGGGAAGGAGAAGGGGAAGGGGAGGGAAACACAGAGCCCCACAGGAGCCAGTTCCCCTTGTCCTGCACCTGCCTGGAGGGGTCGGGGCTCTGGGACAGGAAAACTTTCAGCTTGAGCCAATAATGGGGTTGGAGCTCAGGAGAGCCAGGTGCTCCAGGGCCAGGTAACCCTCAGCACCCCGAGGGTTCTGAGGTGACTCTTCAGCTTCCCCTCAGACCAGTTCCAGCCCAGAATTCCTTCCTGGATATCCTTTGGCACGGCAGGTTCCTTTGGAAGGGCACCAGCGCGGCGAAGGCAGGCCGGTCACTGCAGCTGGGCCAGCCTGGGCAGGGGAAGCTCCTCGCCTTTCTTCAGGGTCTGAAACACTGAACTGGTTCACAGCACTGCCATTCTCATTGGAGCACTGTGGTTACCATTTCCTAATTAAGAAAATGAACTGTTATTATAAAGATTAAGAGTTGTAATTGAAAGACATCTGATGTCAGAACAATTTTTGAGACACACTCCAGGTATTAAGAGAGCCATTTCCTGCAGCAGGACTGAGCACTTGCTAACAAACCTGCTTGGAGGAAAATAGCCTGGAGATAATTAGAATTACAGCCGTGCAAACAGCACGAACACACTGCTGCAGAGGTTTGGATGCTGCTAAAGCTTGTGCAGAAAGAGCCACAGGCAGACAGGGAGAGAAGGGAAGGGCAGTAACCAGAAACTCCGGCATCCCAAGCACACTTTGGAGCTCAGATTTCTCTGAGACCTCACAGCTCCCAGAAATGAGAATTACTACCCAAGGGGGATTAAAACGAGGAGAAAAGTAAAATAATGGCTCAAAGAAAACAGGTGTTAAATTAATAGTTACTTATGGTTGTTGTGGGAGCACGTTTGCTGAAGGAAAAAGGAAAAGATTAGCAACCTCATTTATTTTCCCAAATAACTTTCCCATTACGAACTCACTGTGTCCTTATCAAGACAATTTGAAAAAAAAAAAAAAGCCCATTATCATGGCTGAGAAAGAAAGGCTGCTTTTAATCAATTCTGTCAGGGGAGATAAACTCAGACAGGTTTTTGCAGGAGCTGCCAGCCCCCAGGTGTGGAGAGGGCAGCAAAGGCCCCGGGGATCAGAGGGACTCTGGGCACGGGGGCTCCTCTGTGCCACCTCCCACCAGTGCCAGGGCTGATGCTCAGAGTGGCACCTGTGGCCAACAGGAGCGGGGTTTAGATTTTACAGGAACTTTAGAGCAGTCAGTGCACAGGGGAAAGAGCAGCAGGAGGAGTTTCGGGAGGGAGCTGGGTACACAGCCAGCCCCTGCCTGGCTGGGGCCGGCTCTGGGTGCGTGTGTCCCTTCTAACAGTTACAGAGGGACTTGGAGAGCCCAGGGAGGGCTTTTTCAGTTCAGGAACTCGCCCCGTGCCACAGCCAGAGCTGAACATTCCCTGCTCAGCTGCCCACACCCTCACTGTGGCATCACTTGGATCCCCCCCTCGCTGGATCCAAAACACAATGGGAAAAGATAGAGAAAAATCTATTGCAAGAAAATGAATTTGCCTCTAAACCTTCCATTATCAGATCAGATTTATAAAAGAAAAACAGGCAATTAAACCCAACTGAATGTTTCACAAACAAAATCACCCAGGTCCAGGATTTGCTTTAAAATGACAAAACCCAGGAAATTACAAACTTGTGAGTGACAATTTAGCCCAAGCACCTCTGCACAAAGGCCTCGCAGCGTTATTAGTGACCCACTTTGTCAGCAACTTCCTTAACTTTAACACACTTTTCCTCTTTTGCTGTAGAATTTGGGACATTTTCTGTCAAGCAGCAGATAAATCTCAGTCACGAGGAAGGTCAGAACGTTTAGGGGAATGCAGTGATGGTTCTGTGCTGGGTGATGACCTGTGGCAGGTCCTGCTCCACTGGGCCCCAAAGGCTCCAGAAAACCTCATTACAGCAGAGCCCAGGTACCCTGAGAAACATCTACTGATATTTATTTTTTTTTTATTTAAAATGAAAAGCGCTGTTACTTTTCATTCCTGACAGGATTCTCCATTTCCTATGCAAGTCACAAATGATGAAATAGCAGAATATTCACCAGTGTCAAACAGAGGATTTCAGCAATAAGCTTCAGTGCAATGTGAAATATTGTAACAATTATTCCTTGTGATCAGGATGTTAATCTTCCTTTTTCAAATCAAATCTGAGGTTATCCAGCATGATCTTGCCAGATCTTCTCAAAAATTTCCTGTTTTGTGAGTCCCTGTGTTCACTGTGATCCAAAATCAGTGACATCATTTAGCTCAGAGCCTCCCATTTCCACTCTGTGCAGCTTTCTGACTAAACAAAACCTAAGTTTGTGGGTGTCTAAAGATGCCTGAGCAACAAAAATATGTATATTTATATGTATTTGTGTCTGTATGAATATATACAAGCCTACATCTAGAATCATACAAATGGTTTGGGTTGGAAGGGACCTTAAAGCTCATCTCATTCCACCCCCTGCCACAGCAGAAATGCCTTCAAAACAGACAATAAATGCAAATTTCATTTAAAATGCCATGGAACACATCCCCAGTTCTAGTTCCTTATGCTGCAGACACTTGGGGACAATGACAAGACTGAGTAAGCCCAAAGCAGTGAGAAAAATAAAAATGTTTAAAACATGTCCAGGAATAAATACAGATGAAGAGTATTTTTACTGCTAACTCCTCATGCATCTGGATTAAATAGTCTGGATAATGTGATGAATTATTAACATGCTAATGTAAATGTAATCAAATCTCCTGGCTCGAGCGTACAGAGATCACCACAGGGAAATAAATAATGAAATGTTTCATCTTCTGTGCTCTCAAGTACCTGTTCTGCTGGGGGGGTGTGGACAGGGGGGGACAGAAGGCTCTGCCACAGCTCAGGGAGGGATGTGGAGAAACAGAGAGAGAAAGCAACGAGCTCAGCCTTGGTTCCCCAGGCTGCAAACACTGCCCAGCCCTGCAGAGAGCACAGAACGGGACAGTGCTGTCCCCAGAGCCTGGAGCCACCCTGCTGCCCCATCCCATCCCATCCCATCCCATCCCATCCCATCCCACCCCATC
>WEKY01049419.1:401486-424967 GCA_013390045.1 Picathartes gymnocephalus
CATCCCATCCCATCCCATTATCCCATCCCACCCCACCCCATTATCCCATCCCACCCCATCCCATCCCAAGCAGGACCTGTCTGTACCTGACACCACCTGCACCCACTTCAGGTCATTTCCACTCCTTTCAAAGGCTACAAAAACCAGCAAATATTTGCTTTCTGGAGCCCTTTTTGACCCGTTTCACTCCACTTCAGAAGTTTTGGCACAGAAATAGCATTAAATAGAACTGATTACTCGTAATATCCCTTTAATCCCATAAAGAGCGAGGAGCAGATCCCAGTCTCAGCTGTGCTGGGACAGGAATGTGCAGGGCCAGCAGCTGCTGTGGCTCAGAGCATTTCCTGAGGGGACAGAACCCCACAGGAGCCCCTGTCAGGGCACTCTGCACAGAGAGAGCTCCCCAAGCACAGAAATCCTGCTCAGAGCAGAAAAGGGATGAAAAACTCTATTTATGGCAGAGCCGTGGAGAGGTTTTTCCCTGAACTTTGAGCACTGCCAGACACTGGTGGCTCTCACTGCACAATGAATGGAGGAGGGAGGGAGCTGGAGAGAACCCAAAAGATTTCACATCTCTCAGTAAATCCCTGCGTGAAGTGGCAACATCCGACTCCCGTGCCAGTGTCTGTCCTGTCAGCACTTCGTGCTGCTTGCCAGGCACAGGAGGGAGGGAGCTGGGCCTTTCGGAGCCCCCCAGCCCCAGGATTACGTGGTGGGGCCATTCCCGGGCACGGAGGCAGAGCTGGGCTGCAGCCCCTGCGGGGCGCGGGGCTGCTCCTGCTCCGCTCCCAGCACGGCTCTCGCTGGTGCTGCAGGAGCCGCCTGCCCGCACCCCGGACAGGCCCGGGGCTGATGTGGGCAGTCTCTGCCCAGGGCCGTGAGGAGGTGCTCGGCACTGGTTAGCTCCGCAGGCTCCTGTGACTGTAACGAGACTGAGGGGAGGCACAGCGCCCAGGAGCCCCGGCACCGCCCCGTGTGCGGCGGGAGCCTGCCGCACCTGCGCTTCCCTGCCCCGGGACAGCCCCAGCTCCTGACGGCTCCCTCGGGAAGGGCACGGCCTGGGACACACAGGACAGGAGGGAGAACACAGGGAGGTCCCTCCTGCTCTGTTCCCTGGCAGAGGGAAGGTGTGGATTTGCCCAAGGTCACACAAGAACTCAGGAGAGCATCAAATAAAATGCAGGAACAGAGGTACCAAGCTCACCTCCCCGTGCCCTCCAGGGCTGAGCCCCCAAAGCAGAGTCACCACTCTCAGTGTGACACCAAAGGGAGTCTGGCAAAGCGGCATCAGAATGGGCTGCTCAGTCACAGGAGGATATCCAGGACCTGGGCAATTCCTCCTTGGGAATATCTTACACTGAGCTCTCAGCTCCCCTCCAACACCCAGCAAAATGCGTTTCTCTTGCTGGCATTAACACTCCTCATGCAAGAATGCAGGAAGTGCAGATTGTGACTTGGAAGTCTGGCTTTGTATTTTGGGGGGTTGGTTGTTTGTTTAATTGAAATTAAAATGTTCAAGGCCGGGTTGAACGAGGCACTGAGCAACGTGATCTGTGAGTGGCATCCCTGCCCAGGCTGGGGATTGGAACTAGAGGAGTTTAAGGTCCCTTCCAACACAAAGCATTCTGTGATTCTGTGCTGTGTGAGATTAATTTTATGCAATCCACCTCTCTGGCTGAGAAACAGCTTTTCTACAACCACCCCTGTGGTCACAGGTACTGCTGCCTCTGTGTGTGCCCTTCATGGCAAAATCAAATTGCAGCCACCATAAAGATTAGACGATTATGAAAACACACACACAGACAGAAATGCAGAGTTTTCGACATCCCCAAGTAATCCCCCAGGGCTGCCTGGCTGCAGACTCAGTGAAACGCAGCCAGGACACACGCTCTCATCAGCACTGCTTCCCTCCTCGGAAGGACAGAGATTTGGTACACCTCGCAGGGGAGGTGCAGCAGAGCTTTAAATAACTACTTACAAACTTTCCTTCCAAAGAAAATTACAAGTCAGTTAATGCCAAGAAAGCCCAGGCTAAGACTGATAAAATAGGACTGCCTTCTGCACTTGTGTGAAAGGAATTAAGGAGTCGTGAAAGTTGCTGGCAGGCAGGAGGAGAGGGAACTCTCACTCCTGCTTTTGCTGAAACTGGTTCCGAAGCAAGAGCTGTGGTTGATTCCTGGGATAAGACATGGTTTGCTCAGGGTCACATCCATGTGCTACAGGAAGAGTTCAGCACAGGAACTTGAGAGCCAAAGGCTTCACCTGGAGTCCTGTGGGAAGTGAATTTTCCTGCAGGGTTACAGCCAGGCTGGAGGCAGCAGGACGTCAGGGTTCACCTCAGGTACCCACAGCCTGGGAAGACATTTCACCTCTCTTTGGCCAGTTAATTTAAAACAGGATTAATAATTCCAGCATGATTAGAATTTTATGAAGCTTAATTAATTAAAGGTCATAAAACACAATGAGAGCAGCATATGACAGAGACCAGATAAATTCAGGCTCTTGATGTGGAAGTCCTGCTGTGTTTGAGATGCACAAGCAGCTCTGCAGGGCTGCAGTGGGGCTGGGGGCTCAGCCAGGAGCTGAGAACCCCCAAAATAATCCAGAGGGGAAAGGAGGAAACCCACAAAGCCAAAGTGTGGATTCCCAGTGGGAATGAGCACAGAAGAGGGACCAGTCTGATTCCTGAGGGATCACCCAGCACCGCGTGTGGATGTGGAGCTGGGGGACAGGGTTTGGTGGTGAACAGAGCAGTGCTGGGCCACTGGCTGCAGTTCAGGATTTTGCAGGGCTTTTCCAATCTTAAGGAGTCCGTGATTCTGGGAGTGTTTGGGCACAAGGAGCTGTGCACACCCAGGCCTGAGTGTGCACACGCATCATTCCCTTCAGAGGAGCTCGCTGTTCTCTGGGACCTTTAATTACTAAAAAATGCAGCAAATCCCCTTAAATATGCCAAATTAGGGTGGGCAGAAGGGGCTGTTCGGGATTGAAGGAGGATAAAGAGAATAAAATGCAAATCTGCCTGCAGTTTATACTTATGACTAATACCTATCACAACAGATTCATTTGGGAACACGCCTGTGACGTTAAACTTGTCAATCCTCCCCACCTCTCCAAGCCTCTGCTCGGGGATGTGCAGGAGCAGCTTCTCCCAGCAGTGCCTCAGGAGATGCTGCATCTCCCCAGCTTTGGATCCTGCTGTTGGGAGTCAGAGAATCATGGAATTGTTTAGGCTGGAAAAGACCTTTGAGATCACCCGGTCCAACCATCAGCCCAGTGCCACCACCATGGTCACCGCTAAACCGTGTCCTCAAGTGCCACATCCACACGTTTTTTGAACCCTTCCAGGGATGGTGACCCCACCACTGCCCAGAGCAGACTGCTCCAATGCTTGACAACCCCTTCTGTGAGGAAATTCTCCCTAATATCTGATCTAAACTTGCCCTGGTGCAACTCGAGGTCCTGCTCTGCTCCCCAGAGGAGCTCTGACTCTGGCTCAGCCCATCTCCTACTTAAAGATGCTCGTTGGTTGGGAAAGGCTCCAAACCTCTTAACAGACCACTTCTGTCTCAGTGAAATTATCAGGAAGGATAAAAGTGCAATTTATAACTATAAAAACCAGCCTGCATTTGAATAAAGCCAAGCCAAATCCATGGATGTCTGGATTCCCTTCTCCAGGCCAGGTAGCAGTGGTCATTTGGGCATCTGCTTCCCTACCGAGCCCCTAAAAAAAGCTTCAATCCCGTGAATCTCTCTAAGTACATCAGACAGAGAATGAAAACCGCATTGAGATTAGATTTCCATCTCTCGACATCTACGCACATGACAGCTGGGATTAGTAAATGAACAGACCACTGAAGGAAGGAGGAGGATTAACAATGGAAAATAAAAAAGGTCCATAATCAGTGGCAGCTCTTTGGAAAAGAGACTTAGGACAAATGGCACAGGCGGCTTCAATTTATTTACTTGGGCGAATGAGAGCTGCAGAATATGAAAATGAAAGAACAATCTTCCCTTAATCTGCAGGGTCAGCAGGGCCAGGGGCCGGGGCAGGACATCATCCCCTGACGAGGGGAGCTCTCTGCAGCAGCCCCTGACAGCTCCAATCAGCCCAGGGCCCCGCAGGCTTAGAATCCAATTTCAGCTCCAGCTATTATTGCAGAAGTTTTAATCTCCATTCTTATGCAAACAATTGGAGGGAATGATGGATAGATAAATAAAGGAACAAATGAATAAAAGTCAGGCTGACGCACAGGAGCAGTTTGTGGCTGGGATGAGCAGCACACGCTCTGTGAGCCTGTGAACGGCAGTGGTGGGGAGATGAACATGACAGAGGTCACCCCCCTGCTCTGGCTGGCTTTAGATCAGCTCCAAATTTGATATTCCAGACACAGCAACACAGAGGCAGTGGCTGCTGTAACAGAGAGCACAAATGTAGGGGGAAAAAGCATTAAAAAGGAGCTGTTCTTCATTTATGTCCAGACAAAGGAGATCTGACCTATGAAGTTAAAATTTATGAGTGAGATAAATATGCTGGCAGTGGCTGGTTTGACCAGACTCAGGCAGTACAATCTAAAAACACATTCACTGTACAGAATCCCCGGATCACTGGGTTGGAAAATCCCTCCAGGATCATCAGCTCAGCCTGTGACCCACCCCCAGCGTGTCCCCAGCCCAGAGCACTCAGTGCCACCTCCAGGTGTTCCTTGGACACCTCCAGGGATGGGAGCTCCACGCGTCCCCAGGCAGTTCCAATGCCTGACACCCTTTCCAGGGAGAAATTCTTCCAGAAATCCCCCCAGGCCCCTGTCTGGACTCCAGCACGGGCCTACAAGCATTGTTTATAGATGTTTTAATTTTTTTTCAGTACGCATTTATGAGTTTGTGGATGCTCAGCTCCTGCAGCAAACAGGACCACAGTACTTTATGTGCTACAGAACCAAGTGCTTTACATTGCTTCCAGTCTGAGGTGAAGCCTCAGCAGTTTGGAGAACCACTGGTGTCAGGATTTCTTGTCTGGGGAGATTTAGAAAAGGAAGGAGACTCCCACCACAGCTCCTGCTCTGGAGGGGGTGGCTGAGAGGAGGGAGGGAGAAGTTCACCTCCCCCCAAAGTCACTGAGGAGGGACTAAAATCCAATGTCCATGTTCAGTCTCCCATCTCCTAAAACTGTATTTAGGAGAGCATAACTCCTGCACTAATCTGAATTCTGTTGGAAGGAGATCCATCTTCCCCCACTCCCCAAATACCCACTAAAGGTCTCTTTTGGAGCAGCCCCCCTAAACTGCCACAACATTGATAGAACAGAAATTGCTTGGTTTGGTCAGCTTGTGGAAGGTGCAGCCAGGCTGTCAGACTGCTACCTTTACTCACATTAAATCGTTTCCCTGCACCAAAAGGAAATTAAAGATTATTTTATGCTATTAGCTTTTAGTCCATTTACAACTTTCTTCATTAATATTAACATATACAATCAGATTTTTGTCCAGGCTGTAAAAAGTACATGAATACAAGATATTTGAAAATTATCTAAGAACTGTGCCCTCCGAGCAGCTCCCTCAGAAGGTGAACTATGAGGTCTTGGCCTCCCATTTGGAGTCTACTCGAAAATACATTTGCTGCTTGTTAGCAGATTAACAGATGAGACAGAGGGGAGTTAAACATAGCCAAGGTGTGAAAACTAATTATAGGCTGCTGCATCAGGCTGGGAATACGAAAAGCCAGTGTGAAGTGCCTGCCCTAAGAGGGGATATCCATCTCTACTGGAGGAGAAACAAGGCAGAGCCGGGCCTGGTTTGATCTCCAGGAGCTGCTCTGGGTCTGGCTCTGGATCTCCAGCGAGGCGGCTCCCAGGGACTGCACCCAAACCCCCCTGGCCTCACCACTGCACAGCCAGCAGCTGCTGGAAATAGGGGTTCAAATAATAAATAACCACCCCCACCGATTTACAACCAGGAGTGAAGTTCCCCTTCTCTTCAAGCCCTATGAAGTAAAAGTCCCATTTCATCTGAAGCCTTGAGCCTTTTGAGCAGTTCTGAGCAAGAGGAGGGAGCTCTGCCCGTGGCTGCTGCACACCCAGGAGCAGCCTGGCAGGATTTCCTCGGCAGTCAGGAACAAAACAGCTCTGGGAAAGAGATTCCAACTGTCCTGGAGCTGCCCCTGGCTCCTCCTCTTGTATCTCCTGCTGTACTTGGCTGTGCTGTGGCTGAGGCAGCAGCTGCAGCTGTGTCCGAGTGCAATCCTGTGCCATGGGAGCCGGTTTGCCACAGCCACAGAGGGGCTTCTCTTCACCTGTGATGGTGCTCCTTGGCCATCTCTGGGATCTCTGGGATCTCTGGGATCCCCGGGCACCCAGCGCTGCTCTTGCACAAATAACAGTCAGCGATGGCAGGTTATGGGCCTTACTACTGCTGTGTTCTTCGTTATTTACTGATTGGGTCAAAACGGTGTTGTTGTGCACCTCGTGCATCTTGCCGCAAATTCACGCCAGGAATGGGAGCGTCTGGATCAGACAGGAATGTTGTACAGCAGCTTTTTGTCTGTTTTAAAGCTGCATAAATAACTGCACAAACTGCAGGGAAATGGAGATCCTTCCCTCTGGGGCTGCGTTTCTTTCCCTGAGCCACTCCTCTGGTTCCTGACAGGCAAAGCTCTAATGTAGGAACTGTGCACCAAAGAAGATCAGAAATAGAAGAAAATAGGGCCTTTTTCTTTCTTTTGAACAGCCCAAGCTCAGCAGCATTTCAGTGACGAGAAAACCACTTCTGCCACAGAAGTGCAGTAGTTTGGCACCAGTAATTCCACCAGTCAGAGGTCAGGACTTGTGCGTTTTTGGAGCTGAGGGCTGATTCTTTATGCATGCACAAGAGCTGATTGCATCCAAGAGAGCTCTGTGCCTGTTGGTCTGGAGGTGTATTGCCATATGTTTGGTGTATACTTAATTAACAGAGTGCAGCTGCACTGCTTTCCCTCTGTATTACAGATCAGGTTCCTATTGCATAGCTAGGCAGGAGTCCCACAGCTCATATTTGTTAAAACTATTGCCCCAAGATGTAGGTGGTTGGAAATACTCAGTCAAGCAGCCCAGCACTGCTCTGCAGAAGGAAAATTATCCAGCCAGGAAGTCAAAGGGAGTGGGATGAGGACTTGAGGGGCTGCCACATGCAGGCAGAGCTCAGCCCTGCAGACAGAGGTTAAAGCAGAGCCTGCTGAGCATTTCTTCCAGGGACTGCTTCTCCAGCTCTGGAGCTTATTGAAGTGTGACTTGCTGGTATATTCATATTCACCATCACATTCCGGGCTTTTTTTAGCTCCCTGCAATCTTTTTCTCTAGGCATCGGAAATTTAATTTTAAAATTCGATGTTTGTAGCACATGCCTTGGTCTGGAGTATCTGTTTCTGAAGCACCTGTGCTCAAAATTCATCTGCCTGTGAAAATCATTACAGGTGTAGGAGCTGAGTAAAGGTGCAACCTGCACATATGGATTTCAGTCAAGTTTCACTGCCAGGATCTCTTCTCCTGCTGTACAAAATCAACTTGCAGAAAAACACACCGAAATTAAAAGAGGTACAAGAACAGAGCGACTGCAGAACACAAACACACAAATTAAGTGTGAGCTAATGGCAGTGTTTGATCCAGGACCAAATCACAGCCTTTCGGGAGACAAATACCAGGGCCCAGAGCTGTGGGCTGGGTTTGGTGAGGAGAGGACATTTAACTTTTCGTGTGAATATTCTTGTGTTGTCCAGCCCTGTGCTGAGGAAGCAATCTGACTAATTAAAGTCCAAATCTGTGCAATTATAGACAGCAACGCATGGCTGAGGAATAATCAAATTTACTCCTCGTGTCCATTCATAAAGTCCTCAGCACAATTGTGCAGAGCTGGCTCAGAGCTCAGGAGTGAGGGAACTCTTGGGGCTTTGTCTGACCCAGGGCTGCAGGGGAAGCAAACCCAGGCACCCCTGGGCACCGGGGCTGCAGGGCCAAACACCACCAGAGCTGTGAATCTGGGGGACTGGGGGAACTGGGGGGGAACTGGGGGGGAACTGGGGGGGAACTTGGGGTCCCTTTGACCTGGCTGCTGCCACAGCTCTTCTGTGCTTATGAGCACAGACATTTCTAACTTTCCAGCTGAAGAACTTGGCTGTTTTGTGTGGATTTGAATTACAATAGCCTTGCTAGAACTGGAGGGCAGAGATAGGGAGAGGTCTAGGAAATGTGCTTAAGGAGCTCACGGCTTTTTCTTCCCAGGGATTTTTTGCCCACTTTAAGGGGGCTGTTGTTGGAAAACAACAGTGAGCACAGCAACAGTATTATCAAACATTAAAAAGAAACTCCAGGAGAGGATGCAGGAGAAGGAACATGGCAGATTTTGCTTGAGAAGTTAAATGCAGTTCCATTGATCCATCCAGCAGCCACAGCTCAGAGGCCGCTTTGTGCATTTGAGCTTTACAAAAATCTCCAAATCCTCAGGAGCAGGCTTAAGAGACTTGATCCATGTGTCAAATCCCCAAAGTGCAGCAGCGTCCTGATAGGCCTCAGTTATCCTGAACAGCACAGAAGGTGGTTGCCATCACCCCCGAGGGCAAAGCAGATTTTGAAGGGATAACTTTAAATTCTTTCTCTTGTTTTGCATTCCCTCCTCTGCTCCGCGCAATGACATCACACACAGCAGCATCAGAAGCACCAGGATTTTTGGGCACAGCAGTGGCTGCCACTCTCTGGAGCAGTGGGGTGGCGAAGGATCTGCTGGGAGCACCCACAGCAGCCCAGTCCTGGGTGCTGGGCAGAGGCGCTTCAGCCCCAACCGAGCTCTGGCAGCAGGAGCCCCTCCTTGGGACCCTCTCACGGTCTCCAGCAGCCAGGGTGTTTCAGGGCTCCTGCACAGTCCCCAGGTGCTCTGATGCAGCCCTTTGGGCCTCTGGGGTGGGTGCCTTGGGTTTTTTCTGTGTTTTCACCAAAGGCCGTGTAATTCAGTGCCCATCAGCAGCAGAGCAGCAGCAACCACGAGCCTGGTGTGCCCGAGGAACTCAAGTAATTTAAAGTGCAAACTACACCCTCTCCTCGGGAGCAGGGCTCTGCCCTCAGGTGTCCCCCAGACAAGCAAACAGAACAGGTTGGTTCACACTTGTTGTTCCCCTCCTTAACTTGCCATTTTAATTAACTTTTCAGTCTTTAACCATCCTGGTGCCTGTGACTTGTGCACTGACAGGAGAAGTAGAACCACATCTCACAGTAGCAAACTGACTTTTGCAAATGAACCTGTTCCTTTCAAAGCTCTCTGCACATGGACACACATTTTCTTGCTGGCCAGTGGTTCGTTTTTATACCTGAATTCTCAGGCAACTCAGAATCATGGTGGGAAATTTCATGCTGCACAAAGCTGCTTATCAGCATCAAAAGAACTGAATTAAGATGGTTGGGAGAGGAAAAAAAAAAAGATTTTTCAAATAGTGCTTGTGTTCCACTAAAGGAGCATAGGAGGTGGGTTTACTTTTCAACTTCAGCAGAAACTGTTCCCCCTCTCCAGGCCCCTTTGAAGTGCACCCGAGTCTCAAAAGCTGTGCAGGAATAACTTGGCTGTTTGTACACAAAGAACTGCCAGGGAAAGTTTATAGCAGTAATCACCAGCTCCTCCAGGATCCTCAGCAGAGGAACATTAATAAGCATTAAAGAGCAGCGTAAGCTCAGCATCTTTCTAATTACGAGCGGAGGAGCCTGGCAGATGAGGTCAGTCCCCAGATGGGGTTGAAGGGCAGTGTAAGCATGAGAGAATAAATTCAACGTAAAGGTCATCTATATGGATTAAATGATCTGAACAGTCAATTCCAGAGCCATCTTCTGCAATTAATATTTAATTAAAAATAGAAACACTGTAAAGTTTAGCTTTTAACCAGCAAAATTATTTCATGTCCCATAAAACCTTTAAATACAAGACCATGCATCCTTTCTCTCTCCCTATACAGAGCAGGCTGCTGTGGCTGGGAGTCTCTGAGAAAGGGCATTCCAAGGGCAGGCAGCCTCTGCACCTTTAAAACACTTGAAATCTGTTCCTGGTGACCAGAGACAGCATTTCACAGCTGAAGGGTTCTTTCCTTTTCGTTCAGTAGAGATTTAAAAGCAATTTCTAATCAAATATCCATGCAAACACACAATGAATTTAAAGGGCTGGATGAACCCGTGGTGAGCAGCAGTTCCGTGTTTCAGAGGGGAAGGGGAGGGGAAGAGGGGCTGGAGGGAGGCTCAGGTGCAACCTGCAGCCCCAGGGGGACCCCTGCCCCCCCTGCCCTGGGCTCCTCTCCCCGGAGCTCCCGAGCAGCCCAGACCCAGCAGCTCCCAAAGAACCTGTGGCAGCTTTTCACTCTGCTCTGCAGATCTCCCGGACCTCTCCTGGGAGCACCTGCAGCGTTTGTTTAGTGTGATCTGAGATGTTCTGTCTCCTCTGACTTTGCTGAACTAGGCCACCAGGCAGCCACCAGAGGAAAGCTTGTTCTTCAGCACTCGAGTCCTTTGTAACCTACTTCTGAGAGTTTAACCTGCACCACCAGGGAGAACTTGGAAAAGGAGGTTCAGGCTCATCACGTGAATTCTCACCTTTGGAGAACGCAAGAAAAGGTCACTTTGTTTCTACAAAGTCCTTTCACTGGGCTGAAGGTGGAGAATTTAGGTCCAGTTCCCAACCCTGTCACCCATTTCCTGCTTGATTTTCCAAAGGCTCGCGCTCTTCAAGCTTCAGTGCCCTGGCAGTGGAGATAACACTGACTTGTTTTCGTATGAGCTGGAGGTATTTTCTACAGTGCTACGAAAATAAGAAGTAATCCAGTTCAAAGACTTGTTTTTGCTTCCCTCAAAGTCAACCATAAAATCCCCTCCACTTCAGTAGTGCAGGATCAACGGGTTTTTCTCTAAATTCTTGCTAGAGCTTCCTCTCTTTATTCTGGGGACTTGGGGTCCTGCTGTTTATTTTTACTTATTACATGAGATTTGTCATTGTTTTCAAGGGTACAGAGGTGTAAGTGAAAACCTCCACAGATCTCATTGCCTGGAGCCTTTGCCTCCCTCCCTGCTTTTAAACAACCTTCCTGGGAGCCCTGCCCTTCCCCAGGCAGATTTTCTGCTTCACCCACAGCTTTGCTCAGGGACATCTCTCAGAGAAGTCTTGGCCACTCCCGTGGTCATTCCCTGGCTTTGGAAAGCTGCAGTTAAACCTCTCTGAACCTGCAGCAGCAGCAGCCTGGCTAATCCTCCGTGGGAGGAGGCAGAATCCTCAGCATTCACAGGAGCATCCATCCGTCCTTCAGGAAGTGAGAGCAGGCAGGGAAAGCAATCAGCTTTCCTGAGATTCTAATAAGGCAGCACAATTAATCTCTTCATTTCTTACCCAGCCCCTGCTGCACAGATAAATTAAATTAGCAGCCATGGATATATATATATATATATATATATACAATATATTTACACAGAGACGTATGAAATATCCCCCAACTTGAATGGCTCCTCTAACTTGGAGATAGAAGGCAAGAGGTAAAACTGTTGAAAATCTCAGAAAACAACACAACCTCCACCACTCCTCCTGTGACCCAGGGATGATTCCCATGCGATCACATGCATGGAAAAAAACCCCTTTTGGAGTATCTCATATTTTTGTTACTAATTCTGGTTTGCAAACAGCTGCCTGGTGTTACTGTTGAAACAGTCAGAGCTGTTAAATGCTCGTATAAATAATAAATGGGAGGGCTTGTACCAGGACTAAGGTCTCTCTGCACCGAGACATAGACAGTGTTATGTTTTATTAATAACAATTTGAAAACCACAATGAAGTAGGAAAATGGCTCCTGTGCCCCTGGTTCACACCCAGCACAGCCCAGAGGGTTCTCTGCACGATCTTTACAGCCTGAGCCCGTGCCCTGAGGTGCTGTCCTTCGGGAGAAGGTGCAGTCCCTCCCTGGGATCAGCACCTGGAGGGTGCCAACCCCTCTGCAGGGCCTCTGCCACCTTCCCCAGGTCTCCAGCCTGAGCTGACTCTCCTGTCCCAACCCAATATTCTAATTCTGCAGGACTGAACAAGGCTTCTGCCTCTGAAATATCAGCTTTTCCATTTTATCTCTAGGACAGCTGTAAGAATCATCCTCTGATTTCTATCCGTGGGTAATTGTGCTACAATTATGGGAAAAAAAAATATATCGTGTCATGGAAGTGCGTCCGGTGGTTATCTCGGCAGAAATAGCCTCGTGCATCTCTAAAAAAGCATTTTCCAGCCCCTTTCCGTACAACAGGCAGTGACAGACGGAGCCTGATTTACATAAAATGACACAAGCATCAAGTTCTTTTCAAGTCGGTGGAGGATTCCAAAATAGCTTTATGGAAAGTGTTCAGCCCCGGGGTGTGTGTGCTGCGCTGCCGGTTCCCCGGGGAGGGTTACGCTTCCTCCTCTTCTGCCCCTCGGGGGGCCCTCGGAGCCCCCAGCCCTGCACAGACGGACAACAGCCGGGTTCTTTACAACAAGAGCTGCAGAGTGGCCACCCAAAACCCCAGGACTTGGGGACAATGTTTTTTCCCGTTTTTTTTTTTTTTGCAACTTCAGAATTCAAAGTTTCCCTGCCATACAACAAATCTGCAGCAGAGCAGCTGAAAGAGCAGATTTTACAGCTTGGGAGGGTTCTGGGGGTTGTCCTGCCCAAAGGGCATCCTCACACCCGGGGCCACAGAGCTGCGAAGGCGCAGGGAGCAAGGTGGGCAGAGCCCCGGCTGCTCCCGGGCAGAGGCAGCCCCAGCAGAGCCCCCGAGAGCCCTGCACGGGAACGGGACTGACGGCAGCGCCAAGGCCAAAAGCCGAGCTCTGCTCCAGAAACCTCCCCTCTCTGTGTAAATCTAAACCCGTCCTGTGGCTGTGAAATAGTGACTGCCAGACAACCCATGAATATAAATGCACTCTGAAAATTGCCCAGCTGAAGGCCAGCCCTTACTTATCTACAGGGTTTGTTATGTGTGAAAAATCACTGAAAGTCAAACTAGTCCTCTGCTTGCCCAGAGGACCTTACAGGAACCTACATCTGAAACAGCAGTGAGCTAACACCTTATGAATTTTAAAGAAGTCCCCAAACAACTTCTGCCCTGGTGTAAACTGGAGAAGTGAAACGCCAAAGCAGCCTCCAGGGAATGAATTTTATTAACATTTTACTTCGATAAAAACCTGATCTTTGTTAAGCCAGAACCAATGTTGAAATACCAGCAAGTCTGAAGGCAGAGAACGTTACACTGGCATAAAAAAAAATAGAAAAAATAAAGTCTCAGAGAGGTCTGAGCTGGCGTCCCCCCAGCCCTGCCCTCCAGTGGCGCTGTCTCGGGTGGGACCCTGTGCTCCCCCCGAATCCCAGCGCCCAGGTGCTCCAAAGGGAACCTCCAGGGAGCTGCGGGAGGCCCTGGACCTCATCCAGCTGGGGATGAGTTTGGGCTCCGTGTGGCTCCAGCAGCTGCTCGCCCATCCCTGGCCGAGCTCCATCCCGGGGCTGTCCCGGGGCTGTCCCGGGGCGGCTCCCCAGGGGCTGAGGGGCTCCAGCAGAGCCTGCAGAGCCCCAGCAGCCCTGGCTGCGGGATGAACCCACCCCGAGCACTCCTCTGCTTTGCATCCCGCGCTGATAGCTCAGGAGGACTGGGGGGATATTAAATTAAGCTAAGGTGAACCGTCTGGGGAAATTCAAGGGAACTTAATTGCAAAGTATTTGCTTTTGCCTGTTTCTCCCTTTTTATCTGGCAAATGCTTACGAGCAAACTCCGTGTTTAATGAGGAAGAAAGCAATGATGAAAAGATACATTTTTTTTCAATGTCTTTAATCGGAATTCCTGCTGGTGCTGCACATTTTCCCACTAGAATGCTTACAGGTGATGAGGTTACCCTACAATTTTTTACTGATTACACCCCAGACTAAATCAGATACAGGAGATAGTATATGGATATATACATATGTATGGCTAAAAACTTCCAGATAAACACCAAAGGTTACACTTGGCACACAGAGCCCTCATCGCCCTGCAATTCCAGAGTGCAGCACTGTGCATCATGTGCAGTGTACACAGATTTAGTGCAGCCTGAAGAGAGGGGCCGTGCTTCCAGTGGCACCGGTCACTTGGCATCCTTGCTCGGACTCCACGTTTGTCAGGGGACTCTGAGGAGCCATTTCCAGCAGGACTGGGAGTGGAATTGAGGCTCTCTCCCTGACCCAGCTCTGCTAAGAGATGGAGTTGTGTTCTGAGCAGGGAATTGCTGTCACCTTGAGCCGGGGGGTCTGGGCAGGAACAGCCCCTCCTTATGGAGTGTCCTGGGCAGGGGCTGCCAAGGGATTCTGTTCCTGGGGGCTGCAGCCTTTCACCTGCAGGCTTCTGCTTTAAATCTCAGCAGGAATTCACTGAAATCTTGGTGAAGACTAAACGTGACCCTCCCCTGACAGGAACTGGTTGTGTGAGAAACACATCTCAGGATTGTGTGCAAGCCATGAACAGCCAGGTAACCACAGCAGCTGATATCAGCACTGATAAATATAGACACTTCTTATACAAGAAGGGACATTCAGGTCACTGAGTTTTTAGGAAGATGTTCTCATTGATTTCCAATAGGAAATTCTGATCTTAAATATTGTATAAAATGGCATTTTGATATTATTAATGCCATGTACTGAATAATATCAATGCTTAATCTAAGTGTAAATAATGATTATGGAAATAGTGAGTGGACACTGCCAGTGCAAAGAGCAGAGTCCCTCAGACAAAGCGCAGGAGGAAGCCCTGGGCATCCGGGGAGGAAAGGATTGCTCCTCACTGTCAGGGAAGAGGCGGAGACAGGAGCTCCTCAGGCTGCCCAAGGTCACATGAAGAGCCCCAAGTGCAGGTGACACCTCCAGGGCTCCTGTGCCCGTAAATCTCCAGGCAGAAGGAGAGGAAGGAAGGGGAAGCTGCCTTTGGACTAAATCCCCTGCTAGAAATGACAAATGAAGGACAAACATGTAAAGTTTATCAACTAAATAAATCTTAAAATGAAAGGATTTGGGAGCACTGTCATGATCTCAGTGCTTACCTCAAGCACAAGCTGTGCATATCTTCATATGAGAGTTCCTGGTAGGAAAACAAACTGGATTACCAGGGCTTAGTGCCTGAGCAGTCTGCTCTAGCAGCAAGGCAGGGAAGTTTGGCTGTTCTGGAATTACAGACGAGATTTAGACAGGACAGAGAAAAGACAAGGATCAGTCTGTTTTCCTGCTCAAAGCACAACGATTATACTAAATAAATAAAATTAAAATCACAAAACCTTGCTAGCTCATGCTCATAAATCCCAGCGAGGCTGGAGCTGTGTGAGCTCGGTGAAGTCATCCCGAGTTTTACCCTCATTTTCCTGACACAACATCAAACCTGCTGCTCTCACTGGTGGCCAGGGAAGTTCTACCTCTCTTTTCAGGGGACAGAGTTACTATACGAGACAAAACTATTAAGCACAATGATGGGAATAATGCTCATTTTACTGGGAAAATTCTGGTTCCATTAAAACCTAAACCCGCCCATTCATTTTAACAGGAAATTATTTCATTTCAAAAATAAAAACAGCAGGAAAACTTCCCTCCCATCAGAGCAGCAGTGGCAGCCAGAATGCACCACCCAGGACCAGGCACATAGAGGTTGGAAAAGGCCTCCAAATCCACCCTTTCAGGAACAAAGAGCTGCAGCTGCTCAAATGTTCGGTCCAAGCCCCCCATATGGGATGATTTTTAAGGCCCCTTCCAGCCCAAACCCTTCTGGGATTCTGCCCTGAACTTTAGCAGCTCCCCAGTCTGGGGAAGAACATCTGCTGCTCTCTTGCCTGCCCTCCTCCAGAGGAGGCAAAGGTGATTCCCCGAAGAGCTGCTTGAATGTGAGATATTTTTAGAAGGCATTTTTGATCCAGCACTGGATAAAAGAGAGTTTAGACTTGCAGGGGCTTAACTGCCCCTGGGATACAAAAGGCACAAAATGTGCCAAAATCAGAGGAAATCCATGTGCTGAATCCAGCAGCTTAAAGCTCAGCCACTGATTTTCCTAAATCAGGAGGAGTGAGAAATCTGCTTTGTTCCCCATTTATTCCCATCAGTCTCTTCTCCCAGGTAGGAAGCCACAGGACAAGGGGAAACGGCCTCGAGTTCCGCCAGGGGAGGTTCAGGTTGGATAACGGGAAGAATTCCCTCTTGGAAAGGGCTGCCAAGCGCTGGCACAGGGGTCTCCATCCCTGGGAGTGCTCAAAGCTGTGTGGATGTGGCCCTGGAGGACAGGGGCGCCTGCTGAGCACGGCTGCTGCTGGCTGATGGTTGGCCTGCCTGATTTTAAAGGTCTTTCCAACCTGAACTATTCCATGATTCCGCTCAAGACGTGTCATAAAACCCCCAAACACCCAAAGAGACAAATCTCTGGCACTCTGCTCTCCCTGCCCTGGTTCCCTGGGCAGCCTGGGAGGGATGTCTGTGGCTTGTGCCGCTCTGTGGGGCTCCCTCCCAAACCTGCAGGGAGAGGGGCAGGAGCCCCGTGCCCGTGGGCACAGCAAGCCCTGCCAGATGCAGGTGGGGATGGTGCAGGGCTCTTATTTTAAGTCTCAGGACTTATTTTCTTTTATCAGAAGAGATCATGAAAATAGAGAGATTTAAAATCTATTAAATGATAAAATGGGAATTTGCACCTTAGAAGGTAGTGAGGGAATTTATGGTGTCAATGGACTTGAATAACCTGGTCCATACTGACATAGCTGAAAGAGTATGGAGAACAGAAATACAGACACATCTAACCATTCCTATGAAGACCCTACTGGCAAAATAACCAGGCTTTTAAAATTACCATGGACAGGGTCGTTGTCTTTACATGATTTATAATCTCGTAGAATATCACTGTGTTTATATTCCACATGGTTGCTATGAGGAGGGAGCAGGGAATTGTGTACCACCCTCCTTCCTCCAACTGCCTCCAGAGTTCTGGCAAGCACTTAATTCTTTCCATCTAGCACCTCATCCCATGTGAGTAAAACTGAACAAAACATTTCTGATGATATTTCCTTTGGGCAGCACCAAAGTTAATAAGCCCATACAATCTCAGACCTTCCTTTTTCAGGAGACAGCAGAGATCAAATCAAGTCCAGGGCTGTGCAGGACACACTGCCAGGCACTGCATCCTGGCATCCCTGCCTTCTCCACGGCAAAGGCAAGAGGGAGAGGGCCTGCTGCAGCCCTGGGCTCCGGCTCTTTGCTTTAGGGGGTTTATGGGTTGCTTTGGCTTGGGTTTGTTGGCTTGTTTGTTCCACAACCACCTTGGGAAACGAGGCTGCTGCACATCAGTCCCGTAGATAAATTCCAGTAAAGGTGTCTGTGGGGGGTGGCACCTGCAGGGACGATGGGGAGTCAGTAATTGCCAGAGAATGAATTCACAGGCAAGAGTTTTATGAGGCATCGAGCCAGACTCAGCATCCTGAGTGTCGGATCCACAGGGAAAACTCAACTTCCCAAGGTGCATAAATTGCAACAGGAAGGGAAGGACATCTCAGGAATGCTCACCTTACTCCTGGGAGATCCGAGAGAAAATAAAGGCTGAGGGGGGACGGGGGAAATTCTTCATAGCAGACATGAGAAAGGAGTAATAGATGATGGTTTGAATCTCAGATTGTGCAGCTAATGATGAAAAATCATCTAGGACAGGAAGGGAATTAGAAAATAAAACCTGCTGACGGGGAAGCTGTGAATTTCCCAACTGGACGAGCAGTGATGGGAAGGGCCTGGCAGGGAATTTAGGACTAGACAAAAGATTTACTGGTGGAAGCTGCAAAATGGTAATTTCATTGTGTAGCCGTGGTGCAAGAAAACAAACCAGACAACTGAGTGATTCGTTTTCTTCTGAAATACTTATGAATGTGCATAAAAATGTGGCTGCTCAAATGCAAAAACACAAAGAGAAGGAGCTGAGGTATCTAGAGAGACAGGAAGCATGGCTCAGCTTGGTCCCCAGATGCAGATCTCAAGTGATTTATTCCTATAATCTGCTCCTACTCATGCAACACTCACACACACCCGGAGAAACAAAGCAGGGTTTGATTCTGGTGATTGTCCCTTTGTGTACTAATTATTTTTATTAGCAAGTTAATTTTCAGCACAAGCTGTCTGCTCTCCCGTCTGGGAGGGACATATTTGTGGAGCCAAAAGTTCAGCACCAACTTTGGGAGCGTTACCCGGGGAGAGGAACCTCGGGCAGGCTGTGTGACCCTGCAGTGAGCAGGAGCACCCAGGGACAGCCCCTGGGGCACTGGGACTGCCCTGGGACAGCCCCTGGGGCACTGGGACAGCACTGGGGCACTGGGACTGCCCTGGGACAGCCCCTGGGGCACTGGGACTGCCCTGGGGCACTGGGACTGCCCTGGGGCACCCCCTGGGGCACTGGGACAGCCCTGGGGCACTGGGACAGCCCTGGGACACTGGGACTGCCCTGGGACAGCCCCTGGGGCACTGGGACACCCCCTGCGACACTGGGACTGCCCTGGGACAGCCCCTGGGGCACTGGGACAGCACTGGGGCACTGGGACTGCCCTGGGACAGCCCTGGGGCACCCCCTGGGGCACTGGGACACCCAGGGACAGCTCCTGGGACACTGGGACACCCTCTGGAGCACTGGGACACCCCTGGGACACTGGGACAGCCCTGGGACACTGGGACCGCCCCATGGACACTGGGACAGCCCTGGGGCACTGGGACACCCCTGGGGCACTGGGACACCCCTGGGGCACCCCCTGGGGCACTGGGACACCCCCTGGGACACTGGGACAGCCCCTGGGGCACAGGAGGACAGCAGCTCTGCACCGGGGGATGGACAAGCACAGGGAGCCTCCCGGAGCCCCAGCCTGGGTCAGCGTAGGGTCAGTCACCCCAAAGCCCCCCAGGGAGGCTGGGATGGCCCCGGGGCCCTGCCCTGCTCCCCGAGACCCCCCTGCAGCCCCGCCTGGCACCCAGCAGGGCACTGGGGCTGCTGGAGGGAGCCCAGGGGCCACGGGGACCCTCTGGCACCGACCCCTGTGCCTGTCCCCAGCCCCGCGCGGGTTTGCTCTGAGAACAGGCCGATGCTGCTGACTCCTCCAGCTGCACAAAAGGGAATTTTACACTCTGGCAAAGCGCCCACCTGCCTTCTGCAGGAGGGAAAGAGCAGAAAACAAGTTTGGGCTGGTAACATTTAAGGTGACACTATCCATCACTGGCAAACTTGGACAGCTCCGGCTAATTTTTGCTGAGAATGATAAAACACTCCAACGAGGAAGAAAATAAGAGGGACTTTCAGGCAGGGCTATTTTTCTTCTTGATTTTCTTTCTATTTGAAAGAAAAATCCTGTTAAATCTGAGGTGATTTTAATCAAATACAGGCAAAGGAAATGGAACTATTCACAAACCAGCCTCTCTTTTCGATTGGCTTTGGTTCCTTTCACTTAAAAAGTTTGTGGTTTAATTGCTTTGTTTCCTAACGAAAATCCAAAACATTTCAAGCGAAACTGACCGGTGTGAGCACAGGCCTTTAGTCCATCTTTGGAAAGACTCTGAAAGAGAACAAAGTATTCAACCCCTTGTAGGCTCAGAACACCTCCCTGGAGGCGCCGGCAGCATGCAGGTGAATTTTATTTCTCACTCCGAGAAATTATCTGTGTGTCATTAACCCCTGCTTAGAACAGAGGGAGATGTTCTCAAACACGGACAGAGGTGGATCCTGCAGCCTGAACTCCTGGCACTCCGAGGGAGCAGGGCCAAGCACCGCGAGGCAGCGAGGGTGTCACAGGGTTTGGGACTCCCAGGGGGTCACTGGGGCTCCCGGTCACTGTGGCAGGGATGGGCACTGCAGGGCAGCAGGAGGGCACCTGGCTCTGCTCCATCCTTAACCACACACAAAATCCCACAAGGGTTGGGCTGGGAGGGACCTTCGGGAGCATCCCATCCCTCCCCTGCCATGGCAGGGACACCTCCCCCTGTCCCAGGTGCTCCAAACCCCATCCAGCCTGGCCCTGGCACTGCCAGGGATCCAAAACCCCATCCAGCCTGGCCCTGGCACTGCCAGGGATCCAAAACCCCATCCAGCCTGGCCCTGGCACTGCCAGGGATCCAAAACCCCATCCAGCCTGGCCCTGGCACTGCCAGGGATGCAGGGACGGCCACAGCTGCTCTGGGAAGGGCCCTCAGTGCCCTCACAGGGAGGAATTTCCCCCCAGCCCCCCATTTCTCTCCCTGCCCTCTGCCTTGGAGCAGCCTGGCACAGGGGGAGGTGTTCCTGCCATGGCAGGGCTGGCACTGGATGGGATTTAAGGTCCCTTCCCACCCAAACCAGTCTGGGACTCCATGAAATCCTTGCAGGACAACACCACCAGTCCTGGTTCCCCCTGGTTCTGCTTTTCCTAAGGAAAAGGCTCGGGCTTTGTGCCCCCAAGCACAAACCCTGCCCAGCCCCTCCAAGGGAGAGATCCAGAGCCCTGAGCTCTGGCCCAGCAACGTTTGCAATGATATTTGGGATTTTACTGAAGGGCAAAGGAAGCCAAGTCCTTCCAAATCTTCCTGATCTCAGTAATATCCTGGACACACAGAGCCAGCCCACAAGGACCAGCCCCGTGTTTGAATTTCTGGATTGACATTTGGCCCATTATTAACGGGATTTGTCCCTTACATTTCCAGACTTGAACAGTCTGCACTCAAAGTTCCTGCAGAGCTGAGCTGCAGCTGGAGCCTTTGGATGCTCCTGCAATGCCTCCTATCCCTGGAATGTGGCTTTTATTTACAATGCAGGCCTGAGCCAAGTAAATTCTCAATTCCTTCTATCTGCCACCTTCTGATGACAAATGTCACATTATTGGGATCACTGTCCCTTGGAAGGGACAGAAGTAAATATTCAGGGGATATGAAGACCTTGGATTGCATTTTACCTCTGGGGAAAGGGAAACTTTAATCAGCTCTGTCCCAAACTAACCAGAATTTTCTTGACACTGCCTGGAATGCAGTGGGTTTCCAATATCACTATTCAGAGAAATCCTGGTGGAGGGACCTGGTCAGGGACAGAGGGACAAAGATTTTGTCCCTCTCTGATCAACCCCTCAGTGAGGCTGCAGAAACCTGACACAAGATCCAGGCATGATGTGGCTTTTCTCTGCATAATAACTGCATTTTTTGGCTATATATTATCCATTACCTATTCAGCTTCCAGTGCATCTTCTGTCTGCACAGAGAAGCCTGGGATGTGGAATACTCTGTTACAGATACTCCACCACAACTCACTCCCTTTTCTTCCAGTCACTTCTTCAACTTCTTTGAAACTGGTTCCAAGTTCAACTTTTTCAGAGTCTGAGACTTTCAAAAAGCCAATTCTTAAAAAGCTAATTAGTTCCCCATAGGCTTTTTGGCCTTTTTTTTTTTTTTGACTCAGTAAATATTTCTGAGACTGCTTTTTGTATAATCAGTGTTAGCAACTCATTAAAATGCACAGTATGTGGATCATTTGGAATGTGACATGGCTCAGCATGGGCACTCAAGCTGCTTAAAAAGACAGAACAGAAAAAGATGAGGATAAAATGAAAGCAAAAACCCAGCATTTCCTTTCAGCTGACACCACAGTTAAGGATTTAAGACAGGGCAGGGAGCCTTCAGCCCTGCTATTAGGAGAAAAGTCTAATTGCTCAATGCACTGCCTGCCCTCTCCAGCCTGCGTGTTCTTGAAAAGGATTCTTTTACAGAGAGTTAAGATGCTGAAAAAAATGGATTCTTGGAGCAGGTACTTGTGTAAGGTTTTCACTCTGAGTAATATGAGGATTCTTCTTGAATTAATAATGAATGAAGTAATTTAAAAGGCCTTTAGTGTGTGCAGCCAGAAATAAATAATGCCTTAATCTGGGACATTTTATTTTCCATTAAAACAAACACTTTTTAAAAAGTGGGCATTACTGAGCAGCACTCAGTTGCTCTCATGCCAGAAGCCTGGATCAGATGGACAACAATACCCAGGACTTTTTCCTACTCTTTCAAGCATGTTCTTGATGCCTGATGGCTGTGGGAAGCAGGGAGGTTGGAAGTGTTACTTCGGGTCACAGCGAGAAATTCCAGCTGAGGGAAGGCCAAGCTGCTGCTCCCTGGAACCCCAGGAGGGCCGGGCTGGGAAGGGCCCCAGGCTGGGGAGAGGAGACCCCAGAGCTGCCCCTGCAGCGTGCTCTGAACTGGGGTAAAACAGAGAAATAAACCCCCAGAACCAGCCCTGAACTGTCCTGGGGTAAACCAGAAACAAACCCAAAGCAGGGGCCAGAGAGGAGCCCGGGGTGTGACTGCCCTGCACTCCCCCAAGGAATGATTCCCATAAATGGATTTGAGTCTTAGAGCCCACATCAGAATTAAATTAAATTAAATATTGACCGAGAAGAACTTGCTGTCAGGTTCAGGGTGAAAAGCTCCAATTACCAAGGAAACAGGAGCTCTTGAAAATAATATCACACGTTCAGCCTTACTGGGAAAAACCCCACGACGTGGAGAGGGTGGGCTTTTGTCAGCACAGAAAGGAAGAGCCAGAGAGACTTTTTCCCTCATTGGTGACAATAAATCCCCACTGCTATGATAAACGAGGGAACTTTTTCTGCAGGGATAATGTTGAGTTGAGGGGCTAAACACTCCCTTGTTGTGAACATTTCTGCAGTTCTTGGTTGTGCTGACAATGGGTTCCCCTCGAGCTCAAGGCTGCCACAGAGACCCCCAGGTGCCCCGAGCAGAGGTCAGGGAATGATCTGCCCAACGCAAAATGCTGGTAAACTCAGCAGGATAACAACAAAACCCAAGCAAAAATATCTTAGAGAGCTTTTTCTAATACTCCTATGACTGCTGAAACTGAGATCTGAGGATCAAAATCTTAGATGACATGAAGCAAAAAACCCTGAGATTACTTTTTGCCAGATCTATCAGCTTTGCAACAACTAAAGGGAATAGAGCTTCCTCTGAAAAGCTGAATTTATAAACATCAGGAATTACCTCCACACTTAACTGCCTTTTAAGACTGGAGATATTTTCTCCAAAGTAAAATTCAGCTTTTCTGATATTGATTCTACATTGAAGTAAATTCCACTTTTTCTCTGAACAACTGTTAAATCAACAGTTTAGAATTCCCTTTTTTTTTTTTCCTGTTAAAAAGTACCCAGTGATTTAACAAGCTTCATGGAAAAGCCTAAACTATCATAAACAGGGCAACATCTGTTTTCCTTCAGTGAGATGGGCCTGACACAGTAACCTGCAGTTTGTGATAAGCAGAGAATTGCCCTGCACACACTCCTGAGTTACCCAGGGACAGGATATTCCAGATTTCAGTCCCCGCCTTTGTTACCTGCCCAGGCAGGACATCGCTGTGCCAAACTTGGAGAACGAACCAGCACCTTGGTACTTCCAAACGCACCTCAGAATCAGCACATCACCCTCCTCACATCCTCACCC
>WEKY01049421.1:0-13694 GCA_013390045.1 Picathartes gymnocephalus
TAAAAATGTAATTTCAAGAAAATGTTGCACAAAAATTCTCAAAGTGTCTGTCCCTTAAATGACACTGATGATAATTTAAATTCTGACATTGCCACATAGCATTAGAAATTTTAGTTATTAAAAGGGTTGTGCTGTTATTAGAAAAAAAATTCTAATCATTGTCGCTCAACTACAAAGGAGTTCTGAGTCTATAATCATAATGAGAGACAACCTTATTTTTTATATTTCCTATTGGTTTCAATCAAAACTCAGGCACAAATGATTCACAGTGTTATTAATGGGAAAAAAAAACCCCTAAAAGATCTTTCTGGATTCTCCCTAGTTGGCAGTAACAAATTCAAAATTAAATAAAAATGCTTTATTTGACACAATAATTCATGCATTTAGGAAGTCTACTGTTTGCATTATACAAGGAGCTAGATCCAATGTTTAGGTTGTCTATGTTAGTAGCATATACCATAAAACCTCCTGTAACAATACCATGATAATTTAGTGGTCTTCAGTACCTTTAACACCAACAGTCAGGAACAGCATTTATTGGACTCCTGAGTCCTGGCTGCTAGCCTAGTGAACCTTGTCTTAGGTCAAAAGACACTTTGATATCAAGCAATGATGATAGTCCATTCTTTCAGGGGTTCAGCTATGTGCAGTATACAGAAACAAGATGCTATGGCAGTGCTTCATTTCTGGAATGCTGAGGAGCTGTATTAATATCTTGCAAAGCTCTACTGACCAAAACACAAATCACAGATAGTGATTTTCAACATCTGGTAACATTAAGCTTCTAAGTAAACAGCAAGACACACCTTATTGACCCCATTTCAACAAACCAACCTTCAGATCCCAACTGCAAATCACTAAGTTATCTGGCTTTTAAAGTAATTCCCCTTCCCCGGTTTCCTTCCACCCCTACAAAAATGTGCAATCCCTGCCCCCACCATATGTACTGGAAAACACTAAATAACTTGAACAGAAGCCACCAGTTACAGTAATTTTTAAGCAGTGTCCTGAAAAAAACATTCATATCCTGTAAGTTATTGGTATTTTCTAAGTTTAGGAGATTGTATTATAGCTTCCCAGCTGAAACCTAGCCCTAAGAAACCATTGATATAAACAAGACAAAGGAACTGAAGGTGCTGAAACTCAGCTCTTGTACTAATCAGTGGTGTAGCTCCAGAAATAGTTTTTCCCTATGTAGTTGATACATAGCATATGCATTTCTGATAGTAATTTGATCCTTATGGCTGTTATTTTACACAAAGACACACATTAAATGTTTAAGTCACAAACAATCTTACAGATTACAATTAAAGCATTTTAAAGCATTTAAACAAAATTTTTAAAAGTTTCTTTTTCACAAGGAAGAACAATAGAAAAAAATTGTTTTCCACATAGTTTTCTTAAAACAAAGTCCATAAGGACATATTCAGCACCAAAAGTTAATTTTAAAAAGAAAGACAACAAAAAAAACCCCCAAAAAAACCCCAACCAAACAAAAAGAACCACCCCAACCAAAGCCCAGCCATAGAACAGAATCTATAAAGCAAACATTTAATGTTGCACTTTGTTTCTCTAATGCTTGGATTTTACTTTCTCCTAATTCAGATCAAGATTCTATACCAAATATTGGGCTACAACTATAAACCTATAATGCCTCTGAACAACTAATAAAAAAGTTTAAGTGGGAAATCTTTATTTGATAAGGTTTTAGAATTTTTCACTGATCACAACCTGTGATGCAACATCAATTATGACAACATTGGTCAATTTTGCTTCATATATAGTTTTTCCATTATACTGGGATAAGTGCTTCAATGCTATGTATATCAACAATTGTTCCCTAGCCTGTTAACAAAAAAGAAAATAAAAGTAAAATCATCAAATGCCCTTTTATGCCAACAATCTTAACTTGTAAAATTTTGTCTCATTGGAAAGGATTGAAGGAAAGGACAGTCACAAAAATGGCAGCATAAGACATCACCCAAGTTCCAATTCTTGCTTATCAAAGCCCAAACATTTGAACTGAATCACTTAAGACGTGACTCTCATTTAATCACTGTCATCATTTTTGGAACATAAAATGTCTTTCATGTTCTCATAAAGGCCACTTACGGAAAAGCCTATTTTATTATATTTATGAAGCCTTAAAAATAAGGAATAACTTTGTAAGAATGAGTACAATACAGAAACACCAGTTTTTCCTTCCCCCCCTTCTGAGCTGTTTCACTGCACAAGGATTCACATGATGAATTAGTTTTTAAACATCAGTTTAGACATCATTAGTTAGTCAACATCAGATATGTCTCAGACAATAGTTTTTGGTTTTGGGTGGGGTTTTTTGGTGGTGGTGGTTGGTTGGTTTTTTGGTTTTTTTAGCAGTATTTCTGAAAAGAAAATTTACATTTACAAATCTCTAGCATAAAAACACTGATCAGATCTAATAACTCCATCATTTCTTCTTTAGAATACGTTCAAGGAGTCAGTGCTTTTTCTATATAATTTCTAGCATTCTAGATGAATGTATGATTAAAGTTGTTGGATTTTTTGTTTGTTTCATAGAATGATAGAATATCTTGAGTTGGAAGGGACCCACAAGGATCATCGAAGTCCAACTCCTGGCCCTGCACAGGACAGTCCCAAGAATCACACCGTGTGCCTGAGGGCATCATCCAAACACTTATTGAGATCTGTCAGGCTTGGTGCTGTGACCACTTCCCTGGGGAGCCCATTCCAGTGCCCAACCACCCTCTGGGTGAAGAACCTTTTCCTAATATCCAACCTAAACCTCCCCTGATAGAACTTCAGGCCATTCCCNACCACCCTCTGGGTGAAGAACCTTTTCCTAATATCCAACCTAAACCTCCCCTGATAGAACTTCAGGCCATTCCCTTGGGTTCTGTCACTGGTCACCAGAGAGAAGAGATCAGTATCAGTGCCTGCCCCTCCACTTGCCCTCACGAGGAAGCTGTAGACTGCAATGAGGTCTCCCTTCAGTCTCCTCCAGGCTGAACAAACCAAGTGACCTCAGCCACTCCTCATACGGCTTCCCCCTAGAACTTTCACTATCTTTGAAGCCCTCCTTTGAATGCTCTCTAATAGATTTATATCCTTCTTATATTGTGGCACCCAAAACTGCCCTCAGGACTTGAGGTGAGGCCGCACCAGTGTGGAGCAGAGCAGGACAATCCCCTCCCTTGACTGGTTGGCGATGCTGTGCCTGATGCACCCCAGGACATGGTTGGCCCTCCTGGCTGCCAGGGCACTGCTGACTCATACTTAACTTGGCATTGACCAGGATCCCCAGTTCCCTTTCTGCAGAGCTGCTCTCCAGCCTCTTGTTCCCCAGTCTGTCTGTACATCCAGGGTTGCCCCATCCCAGGTGCAGAATCTGGCACTTGCCTTTGTTGAACTTCATACGATTGGTGATTGCCCAGCCCTCTCATTTGTCAAGGTCTCTCTGCAGGGCCTCTCTGCCTTTGAGGGAGTCAACAGCTCTTCCCATTTTATTATCGTCGGCAAACTTAGTATACCTTCGAGTCCTGCATCCAAGTCGTTTATGAAGATGTTGAAGAGAACTGGCCCTAAAATGGAAATTTTTTTGTTATAAATTGTTTGTTTTAAAGCTCTCAGGACTAGCCCAGGAGCGATCAGAGCAATTCTCAGCAAACTAATTTGAGTATGGCTGGTAACACTGATATTCTGGCTCAGCTTCATAATAGTTTTAGTCTACCAACCTCCAAACCAAGATAATAAGGCCAATGGAGCAATAGTTGGGTCACTTAAACAAGCTTCAGGTCGACAGAACCTGGTTCTCATGGATGACTTCAACTACCCAGACATTTGTTGGAAGAATAATACAGCAGCTCACATATCAGCCATTAATTTCCTGGAATACATAAGAGGACTGCTTCCTCATACAAGCATTAGATGTGCCAAGCAGAAATGAGGCACTGCTGGACTTGCTTCTCACAAACCAAGAAAACCTGCTTTGTAATATCTGTTAGTGATAACCTTGGCTGCAGTGATCACAATATTGTGGAATTGGAGAGCCAGCTGAGCATGCTAAAAGTTAGTATTAAGACAAAGGTTTTAGATTTTAGAAGAGCAAACTTCAGCTTGCTCAGCGCTCAGTTGGGAGGGGTTGCATGGGAAGCTTCCACGGAGGATAAAGGTGCTAGTGAGGGCTGGGAGTTTTTCCAAGAATGCTTTCCTGGAAGCACAAAAGCAATTCATTGCCTTTAAAGGTAAAAGAAATAGGCAGAGCAAGAGATCCCCCCCGGCTTAACTGCAAGCCTCCGAGTCTGCTCAAAACCAAGAGAAGCATACCAGAGATGGAAAAGCAGACAAATATCTATTGAATACTATAAAGGCACTGCCAGGGCATGCAGAGAAGCAGTTAGAAAAGCAAAAGTTCAGCCCAAATTGAAATTGTCCAGAGATGTCAAAAGCCCCAAGAAAGGGTTCTTTGTGTATGGAAACAGTAAGAAACAGAAGGAAAATATGGACCTGATGTTAAACAGGAGAGATGAATTAGTCACCAACAATGGTGAAAAGGCTAGAGGTTCTCAACACTTTCTTCTCCTCTGTCTTCTTCACCCAGCAATGTTGGGCCCCAGGCCTCAGGAACAAAAATCCAGGCTGATGCAAACACAGACCTACTGTCAATGAAGAAAGAGTTGGCATGTGAACTGTTACAGGAGCTTGACCCCAACAAATCGATGGACCCTAACACTATCCACCCAAGGGTGTTAAGAGAGTTGGCTGACATCATTTCAAGGCTGCTCTCCATAACCTTTGAGAAGTCACAGAGATCAGGGGACTGCCCAGGAGATTGGAAGAAGGCTAATATCACCCCCATCTAGAAGAAAGGATTAAAAGAGGATCCCGGAGATTATACGTCCATCAGTCTTATTCAGTCTCTGGGAAAGTTATTGAACAAATCTTCTTTGGGGCTATCAGAAGTCAAATGAAGCATGGGATTGGGAAAAGCCAGCATGGACTCACCAAGGGCAAATTATGCTTAACAAACCTGATTACCTTCTATGACTAAGTAACTGGCTTGGTTATGTGGGGTAAGCAGTGGACACTGTCTACATGGATTTCTCCAAGGCTTTTGATGCTGTTTCCCACAGCCTCCTCCTACAGAGACTAATGTGTTATGGTCTAGACAAGTGGTCTGTGCAGTGGCTGACAGGCCACACCTAGAAGGTGGTGGTAAATAGCTCCTTTTCAAACTGGAAATCTGTCACAAGTGGGGTCCCCCAGGGATCGATATTGGCCCAATGCTGTTTAATATCTTCATAAATAATCTGGATGATGGAATCAAGTGTACCCTGATGAAGTGTGCTGATGATACCAAGCTGAGTGGGGAAGTGGACACTTTGGAAGAAAGATCCACCCTGCAGGAAGACCTGGATAGGCTAGAAGAGTGGGCTAACAAGAACCTTATGAAGTTCAAGAAAGACAAACATCTTGCACCTTGGAAAACATAATCCAGGAATGCAGCATAGGCTGGGATCTACCCCTCTGGGGAGATGTTCTGTGGAAAGGGCCCTAGGGATCCTGGTGGACAAGAAGCTGAATATGAGTGAACAGTGAGCTGCTGTGGCACAGAGCCAACAGGATTCTGGGTTGCATTAACAAGGGCACCACCAGCAGAGATAAAGAAGTCATTCTCCCACTCTACTCAGTGCCTTGTCAGGCCACACTTAGAATACTGTGTTCACTTTTGGTCCCTAATATACAAAAAAAGATGTGAGCAGGCTGGAGAGGGTCCAGAGAAGGGCCACAAAGATGATTGAAGGACTGGGAAGCTGCCATGTGAAGAAAGGTTGAGAGAACTGGGTTTGTTCAGCCTTGAGAAAAGAAAGCTGAGGGGAGACCTTATGACCGTGTTCCAGTATTTAAAAGGTGGCTACAAAGAAGATGGAGACTTCCTTTTTACAAGGAGTCACATGGAAAAGACAAGGGGTAATAGGTACAAGTTACTTCTCAGGAGATTCCAATTGGACATGAGAGAACAATTTTTCACAATGAGAACAATCAGCCATTGGAATAATCTCCCCAGGGAAGTGGCAGATTCCCCAACATTGGACACTTTTTAGGTGTAGTAGGTCATCTTGTCTAGACCATGCTTTTGCCAAGAAAGGCTGGACCAGATAATCCTTGAGGTCCCTTCCAATCTGGTGTTCTATGATTCTGTGACAGAGTATCATAAACCCTGAAGATAATACCAAATGGGCAAATTGAGCTGCTGCTTAGTTGCCATAGTTCAATTTTTTCTTGCAATCTGAAATACACTTTCTACTGGAGACTCGTTTTATATATAATTTTTGATGATTAGGTAACTACATATTATTTAAATAAAACCAAACACAAACCAAACAACAAACCTTCTCCTTCCCATCCCTAATAGTTAAGATATCTCTGACCGTGAACCCTGGACAGCATATGATTATCCCCTTTTCACACTTTCTTTTCACACTTTGCTAGTGTCTGCTGGTGCTGCTTTCACTTTGTAAGTTTTGCGCATGTCCCTGTTCAAAATCTCCCTCAAAGAACAAAATCAAAACACAAATATAAATAACAGTGCAACATAACAAAACAAATAGCATTCTAACAGTTTGGCAAGTGATGAATTCACCTGAGATTAAGTGATCTTTAGGCAGTCTGTAACAAAACATTGCTTTGCAATAAAAGCAGAAAGGCAACAAATTCTTTTAAGAAATCAAGAAGGTATACAATCTTGATCATGTCTCTTATTAGTTTCCTTCTGTTGTCTCTTCCCCCACCTATCCGTTGCTTGTCTACTACAGTTGGCTGCAAAACATGCAGCAAGGATTGACTTTGAAGGCATGTAATGTCTGTAAATAAATCCACAATAGGATCCAAGCTGAAGAGGTGATACAAGATCAGCCTAGTAGGACAATTCTGAGCATGTGCATATGCAGGTAAAGTCCAGGCTACATCAAATTAAAAGAAAAGAAAAAGTCAGGGCATTTGTCAGCCTTCATCTCTTTTTTTTTTTTTTTTTTTTTTGTCAAAGTTGTCTTGTTCCTTGTTGTGCAGATCACAAACAATTGGGGGGTGGTGGTGGTAACAACAGTCCATCACAAATGAGAATAAGTTGTAGTGACACTTAACTGTATAACATAAGCAATAAGCATGTGCAAATTTTCATAGAATCATAGAAAGCAGCCATTCCTCTTACAACATTGTTTGAGTGTTTTGAAACACCTAACTGCACGCTAATAAGGCTGCTCCTAGTATGTGCCACTAATGAAGGGGGACGCAGGTTTTCAAGCATGTGGAGCAGTCCTATGATGTGCTGTAGGTGTCAAAGCACGATCACAGGTTCTTTTCATTTATTCACCATACAGGCAAGAGCAATACCATTTCCTTTAAAAGCAAGTCTCCACTATGACACCTTGATCTTCAACACAGAAGGTGTGATTCAAAACCCAAGTCAAGTCAGCTTTTTATGGATTCCTTCAACGAGAGGGGCAAGACGGTATCTCATCTGTGGGCTGATCTGGGTTTGGATCAATCTAACCAAAAGAAAAAGAAAAAAACCCAAAACAACAAAAAAACCCCAAACAATTGACCAAATAAACCCAGAACAAAAAAACCCTCCAAAAATAAAAGCCACAACAACCCAGTGCATTTCAGCATCAACTGCTAGGAATAAAAATCAAAATTCACAAGTTTAAGACAATTATAATGATATGTGGCATTTCCAGTCCAAGGGTTATTGAAATAATTTAAAAACTTCTAGTTAGACAAAACTTTGGATAAATAGTAATAGAAATATTAGATCCAGTGGAAGAATTTAAACTACATGTTGATGGCAATTTAAGGATAGGCATGAATAACTGCTATAAAAAAAAATTCCTCCTTTACTCACACAGAAGTCTTTTGAATTATCTGATACATACAAAAAAGATGAGTTGACACATATCACTGGAAACATAATTTAAGAAATATTTAATGGAGAGAAGAGAAGTTTTTCTTGAAATGGCAGAAATTTATCAATTAAAAATCATTCTACTTTTAAATTAAAGTAGTTAATCTTCAAATATCCTATGGGATGTTTCAAAAAGTTCATGTGTTCTAAACCTTACCTCTTCTTCCTCTCTACTGGAGAAATAAAGGGTACAAGCCTGCTAATTTAGGTCTCAAAACCTAGATGGTAAGAATAGTTTAAGCGTACATTGCATCTTTTAGACAACATTGAATCAGTTAACTTCATATAGCCCTTTCTTTTGCATTTCGAGCCTGGAGGGGGAAGCTGTGCTACATAATGCTATTTTCCTAAAGTGGATCAATTGAGACAAAATTTGGCCAGAGGACACTTTTTTCATTTGTCCTATATAACTTCTTTTTCTTGAAAAAGAAAAAAAAAAAAAAAACACATGAAAAGCTTTGAAATTTGCATCTCACTCGTGGTTATTTGGTGGCTGCATTTTTAGTTCTGTAGAGGCCAAAAGTATTTAAGAATTGTCTGCTTCAGAAAACTTAAGTCATAAATTAATACCAATACATAGCTTTTCTACATGAAACTTCTGAAAGGCCTACATTCACAGAATTTAAACACACATGCAGGCAAAACAGTTTAGTGGTTGCTATAAAATGTTAGGAAGCAGCAGAGGTGAAAGAGTTGAAATCTTATTTTTAATACACAAATTTTTTTAAATTATGTTTCTAAAATGGCAAACAACACTTTGAAAATTTCCAGAAAGTATTAGACTAGGGAAGAGTGCTGCCAAGAAAAATTACCTCCCAGGTCAGCAGCTCCAGGAAATAGCATGATGGAGAAGCCAAGGCACCTCATGGAGCACCTTTTAAATTTAAGGTTGCAGAGCTCATGTAAAAAATAAAATAAAAAAAAAATTTTAAAAAAAATTATAAAAAGGGTAACCCATGCTGTAAAACAGGCATGGAAAACTCTTGATGCAATTCATCTGCATCTTGCAAACAAACAAAAATCCTCTTCAAAACCAACTTATTCCATGTTCATCATTTTAATGGTTTCTTCCAATTTTAGGAAGGAGAGACAGGTTTCTAAACTTATTCCATTGGACAAAAAAAAATCAGTCACAATCTATAAATCATCATAGTCTGACAGATATACCTACTTCTGAATATAGGGGAGGAGGCAGAAAACGAAACTCCTGGATATATGCAAATAATGGTCCTTGCAGTGCTCTCTGAAAATCATCAAAAGCAGATACAGGTGCAAGGCCAGACTGTCTGTTTTCCTCTGTGACCACTTCTGCATAGCTAGGAGGTGCTGGAGGGAGAAGGTACATACTGTTCAAACAAGTTCTTATGCATGACAAAATATATAACATGATAAATATTAAACTTCAACCACTGAAAGATTCACCAGCAGATAAACAATGACTTAAAAATTGTTAAACAAAAAAGGAAGACTTCCATGTCTGATGCTCTTTTTCCCTTAACTAAAAACCAAGCTATTTCAAACTACCACATTGTTTTACTCTGATATTAAGCTTATGTTCAAATACAGATGGACCACTGTTTATTGTGGCTTAATTATCCCCTTAAAATTTAAGTCATACCGAAAATAATTTAATCTCTGTACAGGTAGAAATGACAGAACATTGCAGTCCTCTGTGCTCCAGAAGTCTCCAGGTCTGGGATTTGTACTTAAAGCAAGATATTAGATATGCAAAAAGAGAAGGAAGGAAATACATAATTCTTTCTTTGGCCATGAGAGATCTCCCACAAAAAAGAATATTATCTTTTCACAAAGCCTTGGCTACTAAGGCTGATGAGAAAGCCCAGAAACTGCTATTATGGGTTGCAATGCCTTTTAACCAAGGATGCAATTGGGATACTGGAAGTGGAAGCAATGAAGTCATGTACAGATACAATGGTATTCTGTGCTTTTATTTCTGCCACTTTCCAAAGAAGCTAGATTTTACTGCCTGTCCTAGAGACAGAAAGGCAGGGAGGGAAAAAAATCTCTTGCTCTACATAGAACAAGCAGGTGGCAAGAAAACATCCACAATGGATTTCCTGTGGGCTTTATTATAAAAGGATGTAATTTGACTCTGTTAACAAGACTGCAATGAATAAAGCAGACAAAAATCAAAAGAGAGTAGCGAATTGATTGGGATTTGTATTATCAAGTTACCTTCTAGTCTTTCAGGCAGTGTCAGACCAAGCCAAGTCATGTTCATGCTATCCTGGCTGCTTACGCTTGATGTTCTGCTACCAAATGGATGTAGAGGAATGGTACCAATGACCAGTGGTAAGTTAAGGAATAAATCCACAGCTCCTGGAATATCAACATATACCTGAAGAAAAATGGAACAAGTATATGATTAAAATGTGGGGTTTTATCAGCATTTCATAAGTATTAGTCTAAGTTATCTTTCTATGAAAGCTTTCATGAGGAGCTTGTTTCTAATAGCCCCTTTTAGGGCCTACGTCCCTATGGAGACATGGGCTCTTCAAGTTAAGAAGAGTCTTAACATGAGCCCTCACATGGAAATGCAGTCTACTCATTAAATGCTTGCTTAGGTGACAGACAGCTGCTTTAAGAACTTACATGATTTAAACTAAATTTACTTACCAGACCTCCTGTCATGACACTAATACCAGAACATGTATTTCTTTTATAACTAATGATCACAAAATGCTGTGCTAGAAATTTGTATGGCATGTTGGAAGCTACTCACTCTCACAAGTGAAACAGACTGCCCAACATACCATCAGTGAATACTCCACACGGATTATACTACAGTCAAGGATTGAAGGGGAAACAGGTGGAATTTTCAACTGTTTGCCATTCCAGGTTTCTGTTTTGCCAGATGACAAGGATTCCCCACGGAGGTTGGCAACAAGCTGTCTGACTTCCTTCATTTTCCCTTTGGCATAGAATGCCTGTGTTTGGTAAATGGTTGCCTTTGGCACCACCATACGGGAAGAGCAATTCTCAATCTCAGCAAAGATCTGAATTGATTCACCTGAAACAAAAAGAAAAAAAACAAAACAAAAAACCCCAACAAAACACACCAGAATTTCAATTTCTCTTTACATTTACAAGGCAGCTTAAGCAAACTTTCACATTCTTTATACTGTTATAACGATGCTGCTATCACTGCTCTACCTGAAAAAAAATCCACTGATGCTAATAGAAACAAGACCCCCATGAGCTGTTCTAAAAGGAAAAAGAAAACAACACATCCAAAAAAAAATACCAGTCTAACACCCAAAACATGCCAGTCTAACAGATGAGGTCATTGAACCATCTAGAGATAAAAGAAGCGCTGTCTTAGTTAGCAGGGTATACAGAGAAGATTGCTAAATGCAGACTGATGTGGTACAAATATCCTTAATGTTTCATTTATGTAAAAGCAGTAGTACAGACTCCAGCTTTAAAAAGGAAGGAAAACCACACAGAATTAATTATAGGATCACATACCTGGGGTGTAGCCCTTTCTTTCAATTTTGGCACTTAAAGATATTGGGCCTGAGGTACAAAGCCAACAACATAGAGTCTTTTCTTTTGTGCCTGCTTGGGGTGACTGCAAGAAGAAGAAAAGTATTGTCCATCAAATTAGGAGCTCCATGAATCTCATCAGGTATTTAAACCAACACAGGAAAATAATAATTTTCATAATGTGCTTATTATTACATATTTTGATAAAGCTGCTTTCATAGGAAAAGTCTCAAGCAGTTTAAACAGCATTATACAGATACAATGTTTGTCCTAATTCCACTGGTGCATTCATATTGCTTTTTCTGTGATCCTCCATACTACAGCCACAATTAAAACAATACTAAAAGAAAATACTGTGTAGCTTAAAACAAAAGGCTTCATAGCCTACACATCCCAACATAATGCTGCAGAGCTTTTCATTTAACTAACAGCAAATTAGAACATCTTCACACTTTCCATTAAGCTGCATTTCCAAAGCAAAATAATTAAACTACTGTAATCTTTACTCCTGCTATTTCCTCAGTTTCTGAACAATCCTATTTCATGTATGTTAAAAAGATTTATTTTACACAACACCAGGATTTAGGGCTTCATCCAAAGCCCACTAAAGTCAAATGAGAGACCTTCGATTTTCATGGAGTTTGTGCAAGGTCCCTTTGCAAGCTGATTTTTCACCCATACAGACAAGAAATCTGTTTCAATGGACTTCTAATTTTCTGTCCCCTCTAGATTAAAATTTGAGAAGGGGATAAAATAAAGGATTTTTAGGCCAGACTGAAATCAAATCCTCACTGAAAGCAGCTGTGATATTAAAGTTATTTTAATAAAATGATACTTTAGGAAAGGATTATACAGAATTGTGATCATTTCCTCCCCATCAGTAGAAAACTATCCATATGGAAATTATCAATTATGTGCTGCAGTAAATTTTTTCCTTTGCATTTTTAAATTAGCAGTCCCTCACTAAAATACTAAGCATTGCATTGTTCTTTCATAGATTATTCTTTATTTATAATTGAAGAGGATCAGTTCACCACATTTTCTTCCTTAATGAGAGTCTACAATTTAGTAGTATCAGTTTAGACCAACAAATGCATTTACGTCTTGTAAAGATCAAGCAACTCCAAGTACAGGATAATTTAACCTTCAAAATACCAGCAGTTAGAGTTGTTAAACTGATATAATACTTAAAAGAAGAGCTGTACTTAAACTAGCAAATAAATATTAGGTAAGGTTACATGCTGACGTTGTTTCAGTTATTATACTTCATTATTTTTATGCCAGAAAAGGAATGAGTAGTTCTGTCAGTTCTTACCAGTAATGAAGGAGTGTTGATATCTATATGTTCAAAGACTGTAAATTCCTTCTTTAATTTTAGTGGTAGAAGCCAAGGCCTATGCAATTCAGCTTTCACCCAATACCGCACACTGCCGTGTCTGCCTTCGAATGAGGTAGCAAGTGGTCTGTGCAGGACAAAAGTCAAAGTTGAGTAATGTTTTTCTCTCATTACAGTAATGATGCAAATGATCAGATTTGGAATTACTATGTTGTTGGGGTTTAGAATTTTTCAGGTTTTTTTCTTTCTCTTAGGGAATTTTCTCCCATTTTCTTGCTAAGGAACAATAACGAGTGCTACTTAAGAGAGACAAAAGAAGTAACCACAGAGAAGGGGGAGAAGTGCAGCTGGCTTTACTATTGTAGCTGAGGGGCATTCTCCTGGGAAGTGCAGAGATATCCCGAGATTTGGGCTGGGGGAAGGGGTTGGGCGCAGCTCCTAGTTCTGTCTTGTTCTCTCAGCGTCAGAGGAGGACGACTGAGTTGCTGCTTATTGGAGGCAGGGGGGGTGGAATTCACTGCCGCTGCTGGAGCCCAGCCCTGTCCTGCTTCTTCTGCCGTGGGTGAGCCTTTGCTCATGAGAGCAGCCACTGAACTGGGACCTTATTAATACCCTACCTCACTAAAAAAAAAAAAGAACTCTCACCATCTGTTAAGGTGCCTCAGGGGAAACCCCAGGATCCAGAGCCCTTTCCCCCTCCCAGGGAGACTCTCCCTGCCATGTTCAGGAGCCGGGCTGCCACTGCCCGGCCCACGCCGTTTCTTTGCCACTGCTCTGAGTTTTTTGCTACACTGTAGCCCGCACCCCCTGCCTGACGGAATGCCCCGCAGTTCCAGCTACAGCTGAAGGGTTTCTGATACATCTCGTGATAAACACATTATAGTTTTG
>WEKY01049422.1:0-25874 GCA_013390045.1 Picathartes gymnocephalus
AACTTTAATGATTCTATGAATCCATGATTCTATAAAATCAAAATCACCTCACAAAGGTATCTGACTTTTTCTACCAACTGTACTGGGAATTTCCATGTACAATCAGAAGAAATATAGGATGCAAAAGTTAATGTGCTCATGAACAATTGCAAGATCTCTGAGTGTAGACATAGGATATACCAGTTAGAATATATATGCAAATATATATTTTCTAGTTGAAAAATAAAATCTCTGATATATCATCTTTTGCGTCAACAGAAAATACATTCTCTCCACAATGGAAAACTTCCACAAATAAATAATATTATTGGTAAAGCTGCAAAAAAGAATGGTTTTTATATGGGAGGTAAAACAAGTGACTTTGAAACCTTTCCATCTGCCAAAGTAGAAATACTCATTTTTAATAATTCAACTATAATCTGAACTCTTTTGATCTCAGGGAAGCTAGAACTAGACTGTTTCCTCAGGTTTGACTTTTGGATAGACTGTCTCTCCCAAGAGAAATTTTTCTCTATTTCTTCCAGCCATTGTGATTCAGTGTGGGAGTACCTTATCCATCCCACCACAGAGAGCACAGACCAATGCAAGGATCTGCCTCTCAGAAGAAAGTGGTTACATAAAAGATGAAAATAAAGTTTTTGAATTTACTTACACATTTTTCCGTAAAAACCTCATGTGCTTGACTATTCTGATCAAGATGAAGAATGCAGAATGAATAAATGAGTGACAACATTAGGTTTTAAAAGTCTTGGTTAAGCAGTAAAATAAGTTGCCTGATTTTCTGAAATGCTAAGCATCCAAGAGCTGTGATTGAACCAGCAGTTCTGTACTTGAAGTAACACCTGTCCACATGTGACATATGGATATATGTTTTACCTCCCTCAAGAGTGTACTTCTGGCTGGTGCTCCTTGCTGCTCCAGGCAAAGTGGAGCTGACTCTTGTTCTTCTTGTTGCTGCAGTTCAGAAAGAATACAGGTATACTTTTTACCATAATAGGACCTTTTGTATTCGCCTTCCAGACGAGGAGCCTTATCCAGGTCCACACACAACAGCAGGTGGCTATGAATTCGTTACTTAATATGAAAACACAACAGAAATCATCATATTTGCTAGAATAAGAACTGGCTGGAAGATCATTACTAAGTTGTATTTGATGAGCCAGGGGCTTTCAGTCTTTCATCAATGATGATTAGTTAGGTGGAGCTTAATTTCTGCTCTTCTCAGCAGCTGTCAGTCCAGTATTTCTAGACCAGCTTTATAATAATTTCAGAGCCAGAACAATTCTTAGCCACATACAGATGAAATCAGCCTCAGTGCTTTAATAATGAATAGTTAGCATTTTTGAAGTAGGTTCAGCCATTCATTAGCAGTTCAGAAATTGCAAGACTACGATGTCAAAGATGCCATTTCTACCTTTGGTGTCCTCATATAGTCTTATGTAGAATTACACCACCCACACTGTCAGTACTATGGGTAAGATTCACTTAGAGTACAAAGGTGAGTACTTAGTACACAAAGGTTTACTGCTTCTTTTCACTGTGTATGTAGTTACGGTAGAAACATCACTTCATACAGATTTTCTATTTCATACTAGAATTTAATAGACCGAGGCCTGTAGTCAGCAATCAAGAATCACTTAAATGTCTGGATAAGGCTAACCATTTCTGCTTCTTCTCCAGCTGTCTCAGCTACTTCTTTTCAACTAAGAAAACACCCCAACCCTCAGGACAATTCAACTTTCTGTTTTAATGACAGAAACTAGTTTGTATGAATTAGTATTTTGAACAGCAAGGTATCACTGAACATTAAGTGTTCTCTCTCTGGGAGGAAGAGGAAGACAAGAAAGACTTTTCTTATTGTCAGGTGCATCAGGTCTGCAGGGAGCCGTCTCCAGCTATTTTACCCAAGAAAGCACGGCATGGGATGAACAATAAAATGTCTGCTCTTCCCCTGGCTTCTTACTGTAGAAAATTGCCATGTAGTTCAGAAACTTTGTTAGTTCCAGCCCATTCTGGAGAAAGGCAAGTTAAGGATTTAATTAGTGCTGGAGTGCTGGAGGACAGACATTCAGCATATTATTTAGGTGACATTTAAGTGGAAAGTAGAATTTGGGTAAATTATAAAGTTATCTTTACAGAGACACATATGTTTTACAGGGCTTAAGGTATGCTACAGAGTGTTGGTGTGCTGAGTTGATCAAATCCAATCAAATCTGTGAAGTTCAGAGCTTTTGCTAAACTCTCTCATTTTAATGGCTTTTGTTTAATATGCTGCAGTTACCTTCCCATGTTGCAGCTTTGTTTCCAACTAAGAGGAGTGATAATGAGATCTTGAGACCCTCAACTGCTTCAGTAGGTGAACACTTGTACCTCTGTGTTGGGTTAACTTTGGCTAATGGTCTTTCACACACTTCAGTACCTTACACATATCATATATACAGTGTCTTTGCTCAAAAAAAAAAACCACTCTGGTGTCTCACAGTAATTCAGCACTCTGAATATATTTCTAGTAAATGATTCAGGATTTCATGTAGGTAAATATAACTTTACAGTTTCTCTTGGCTGCTCAGAACTCTTGTAACTCAGATATTTGAGCATGTGCAGAAGCAGAACTTTGTGTGCTTTGGAAGCCTCAAGCACCTGCAGACCTAGTCGATCCCTGTGGGTTTTAGCAGGGATCGTTAATGATCCAGCACTGGAACTGCATGTCTGCATTGCTTTTAAAGCTGAGGCATCAACAGTCCTTTCTTTAAAATATAATCTTGAATTCAGTCATACACTTCAAACAAATTTATTCTGTGTGTCCTCTAACATGGAATATTGTGATTAAGAACAGAAAGGGGGAAAATAATTTCTTTTCCAGGGCAGCATTGTAGAAGATTAAAATCTTATCAGACTGAGAGAGTCAACTTGAAAGAAAATAATGATAATTACTTTTCCTCTGAGGTTAAAACAAGCTAAGGAATTTGATTTGGTGCTACCAGCCTCTATACAAGACAGGCAGAATCATTAGTACTTTGAAATTAGTCTGTCAAGAACTGAATTTCATGACCTAACTGACACATGTGGTCGTGGTGTGGTTTGCTCAGTCTAGAAATTTTGTCTGGTTTTGGAGAGAAGCCAGGTTTAATGAAAATAATTAATAATAAATAATAGAATACTTTCTAATTATTGCTACTAATTAGTAAGATGGTATGTACGAAACTAGGCTTAACACAAACAAATACTTGCAAACTTTCCAAGGACTCAATTCCTACAAGGAAAAGAAAGTCGCGTGTGTTTGCTACATCATCTGTAACACATACCTTGAAATTATGGGCCCAAATTATACAATGTCCACCCTATAGTTAAAAAAAAAAAGTAGCTGTATTAAGTCAAAGGTTTGTTTTCAGATGCATTAACTTGGACTAAAAATAAACATCCTGCACTCATCAAAGCTATTCAGATCTGTGTTCATGTAAAAGGGGAAGAAACTATGCCTCATAATTTGATGTTCAAGGCTTGTTCACATGGTTCTGCTTCTTATCACATTGTCCAAAATGTAAACCCAGAGCATTTCCTAGAATACAGTCCAATTTTGCTCACAGGTAAAGTATAATTCTTTGTTATTACAAAGGTGAGGACATTATCAGTTCAAACGTCATGGATTTTAGTTCAAACAGCTGAAATATATTTAGAAGTTTAAATTAAATCCTCCTATTATCGTGAAAATCCCTGAATTTTTTTCACTAGCTTGTAGCTAATACTTCAGGGAATATTGAGAAGTAAAATAAAAGCAGACATTCTCTCAAGCATAAGTATAAACTGTAGACTATCACTGAAATATTAACTTATGATTGTGTTTTGTTAGGTGCATTGTCCAGGAAGCTTTTTGTTTATTCTCATCAGCTTGCTGTCCTCTGTTATTATAATTTACAAGTGCATAGGCAATCTAATAAATCCTTGTTTGAAACACTTCAGAATCTATTGGCAGTTTTCAGCAGTAGCACTGTGTGGTTTTGCTCTTGCATAATTGCCTTTAGCAAGTACTAGAGAAGAAGGATTTTCAAATTCACATGAGAGTCTAATTAGAGTATGCTATTTATGATGAGAGCATTAAATTTCACTGTTTTGCTTCAAATTCTCAATACAGATTGTCCTTTTCATGAAGACCCTTTCCTAATGTCTTAACTCTCCTAGGTAACATAAGTCTGACAAAGGTAACACAATTTTGTATAGAACCATATTTTGCTGCCATCATTTCCGAGTGCACTTATATAACTTTTCAGGAGTAAATTTAGTACCATCAATAAGGAAAAATAATATTTTAATAAATAAAAAGATTATAACTGACAGAAAACAGCAGAAACAGAAGGGACTGAAAAATGTGAGTCAAGATAGAGGAAATATTCTGATTTAAATATAATTTTCATACTGCTAAAATACACTTTATTTTCACAGATATTACCTTTTATCTAGAATGATACACAATGAGATTACTAAAATACTAATTTGTGTGGGTCTTAGTGCAAATTAATAAAACCAAGAATCTTTTCTGTGAAAAGTTAAGGAGTTTGTTCAGTGTCTTGCAGCCACTCAAAATTTGATTCCAGAAACATGTAGCAAAAATCTAATTTTAGTATGCAAATTTTAACTATGTATAACATAACCATGATATTCCACCAAAGCCAAAGTAACATAACCTTCACAGACCAGGACTCTGAGGATATTAAGTGATGTTTTTTTCAACCTTGTTCCCTAAGTCATATCACTGTGCTACATACACAAGTATGGAATGGCATACCAGCTTAGTATAGTGTCTTGTCTGCAAGACAAAGAGCCAATAATAAGGAGAGAATATGAAACACAAAACATGTAAAAAAGTCAAGTGAAACTAGGAACAAGTCCAAACCAAGTCTAGCAGCATTTTGTTGTAACAGGAAATAAATTGCAAATAATCCAGTAATGCAACAATTTTTGAAAAGATAGTCCTTTTCTAAATTGAGATTTTTAAAAAACAGTAAGACATAAATCCATGCACCAAGTATATAATTTGCATGTAAACCAAAGCTTTTCTTAATCCCAGTAATGTCAACTCCAGGGTTGTTTGTCTCCCTCAAAAACAGTAACCAAAACGAATAGCTATTTTGTCTTGAGATTACCCACCTTGTAATTGTCTCATCTAAGTAATAACTGGATTCCTATTTCTGTGACTTTCTTTAAGAAGTGGGGGATTTTTTTTCGGAATAGGAAAACTACCTGTTACTTTTTATGTTTACTTCTGCTGCAGCAAAAGTCTTCTCAAACATTTACAGTTCCTGTTTTCTTGTTTGTTTCTCTTTTTCACACAGAGAAAGGCAGCAATGAGAAGTAAATCAAACAGACAAGAAGCTCTGTACTTGCCAGAGTTTTGTTTTATACTGACACATCTATCACTTTAGGAAAAGCAGTGTTCTGCACATGTCCCCAGCTAGTGAAGGCCAGAGCAAAAAGCTGAGCATGAAAGCTTTCTTCATGCACAGTCCTGCCGCTGCTGCCTCTTCTGCTGGCTCCAGGGCTGCTCTCTGTTCGGTGGCCCCACTCAGGGCATGCCAAGGGCATTGCGCAGTTCACATAGGCGGTGCATGTAACTCAGAGATGAGATCAGGCCCCAGAAATACCTCCTGACTTCCGTTCCTTGTATATGTGACATTCCTGATTTTTTGCTGTTCCCTCTGACAGTTTTTTCATAGAAGTTACTCTTCAGGAAAGATACTTCATTTTCTCTGATTTAGTATATATGGGTCAGTCAAAAAGTCATCATAGCAGTTGAGGGAGACCAGGGACTTGTGGATGTGAGGAGGATTTGAGAGGAAAAATTGTTGCATTTTATGAAAGCTGAGAGGTGAGAGTTTGAAATTTAGAGGACTGGGCTTGGCTAGAGGGACTGACTGTGTCCACCTGTGGGAAGAGGGACCTTAATTATGATGAAAAATTCTCAGAAAGAAGATTGAGAATTGTTATGCTACACGGATAAGATCCTTAATATTCTCTTGTCTACACTGGCTCTAGGAAGAACTGTAATCTCCAGCACCTGTTCTAGTAACATTTTTCTGTATTTTTCTGCCTTCCCTATCTAGCTGTTCAATATGTAGTTATGCATATATTGTTATTATATATATAGTTATTAATTTCCATAGCCATTTAAAATATTGCTTAACAAATTGCTCCTTGCTTTTCAAAATATATGAAGGAAAAATCAAATATGAGTTTTATTTTCCTCATATCCTTTACCACACACTATTAGGATGGCACTTCCTGAGAAACCACAATTCTCTTTTACTGGATCTGAAGATATTCTTTTGTTTCCATCTTCGTGCACAAGGAGTGGCCATACATAGCATGGCAAGGCCAAGACAAAATAGTAGAAAAAGCATCGATTCATTGACTCATAGAATGTTAAGGGTTTGAAGGGACCTTAAGCATTATTTAGTTCCAATTCCCCCTGCCATGTGCAGGGACATCTTCCACTAAACCACATTGCCCAAGGCCTTATCCAACTTGGCCTTAAGTACTGCCAGAGCTGGGGCATACTCAACCCTCTTGTGCCACCTCTTCAAGTGCCTCTCCACCCTTGCAGTAAAAAATTTCTTCTTAATATCCAGCCTAAATTTCCCCTCTTTCTGTTTGTATGCATTATTGCTTGTCCAGTCACTACAGTTCCTGCTGAAGTGTCCCTCTCCAGCTTCCCAGTAGGCCTCTTCTGATACTGGAAGGTTGCTAGGAGTCCTCAATCTTCTGAAAGCTTCTTTTTATGTTCTGAGTTTACTCAGCAGTTCCTTATCCATGGGAGTCTCCTGGAGTTTTTGCCTGATTTCCTCCTTTTTGGCATGCCTTGTTCCTGGGATTGGAGGGTGTGATCCTTGAATACCAGCCAGCATTCTTAGGCCCCTCTGCCCTCCAGGGCTTTTTCCCATGAGGCTTTACCAAGTCAGTCCTTGAAGAAGCCAAAGTTTGGTTCTCCTGAGGTGGTGAGCTTGCTCCATGACCTCCTCATTGCCATGAGGACCTTGAGCTCTACCATCTGGTGGTCACTGCAGTAAAGACTGCATTGGAGCGTCACCTTTCCCACCAGCTCCTCCCTATAGGTGAGAACAAGGTCCAGCATGACACCTCTCACTTGTTGGCTGATCAATTATTTGTATAAGGAATTTGTCATTGACAAATTCAAGGAAACTTTGGGATTGTTTGTGCAATCACTGCTTTCCACAGCTTGTTAGATATGTATCCTCAAACAATGGTGATTTTTCAGTTTAGTCTTCAGTACAAAGTTCCAGTTTATTGAAGGATCTTACACAAGGCAGAGTTTTTTGTATCTATAGTGAACATGTCGAAACAGGACTAAAGTGAAGCTTCTCTTTTCCTCTTTATATTAACTATTTTAAGGAATTTCAGTCTTGGATAATTAATTTGTGGCATCTTACTCTCAATGTGCAGGTAATATTAAGTTCTACCTCAGATGCATCTGCTAAATATAAGGACATGTCAGAGCTAGGATAAAGCTAGTTGTGTGGATGCTGGAGCTTTTTCTGAACCTAGTCTCTGTATTGCCTTTCCTATTTCTTTCGTGAAAGAGGAATGTACTAGTAGAGCAAATTGTATTTTTTCTATTCTCATGTGAGTGGTTTCAAAATCATTATTATTATTATTAATATTATGATTATTATTTTCTATTTTCTGGATTATTTCAGTGTAAACAAGAGCTTTTTAAGTGAAAAGGAATTTCAAATCTTATAAATTTTGTTACACAAAGTGTAAATGCAATAATGAACATCATCTTTTGAAAAGCATGAATTTTGAAGAATCAGGACATAAAGACTGAAATGCCATGTTTGGCTACTTTCCTTTTAATATCGTCAGAAAGCCCATTTATCTTCTTATTGAATAGAGCTTAACAATTGTTCAGACAAACAGCAAAGGAATTAAAATTTGTTTTAACATATGTTGGAAACAAACGTGGTCACAGACAATACCTACATTGAGTTAACATGAAATTTTACTTGATTTAAGGTTTCTGATGTCTCACTAAGACCGTACACTTAAAGTATGTTGGCAAGGTAGAACAGAAGTTGAGAACTTCTAATTGCAAGAAATAATATTTTATTCCTGCATGCACATGTATGATGATTGTTAAAAGACATCTAACATATTCCTTGGTTTCCTAAGACATTGTTTTAGCCTGAGTTAAATGCAGTATCTAATTGCCAATTGCAATGCATTATGTTTATATAATATGATACTTATTTTTTCCACTTGAGTAGATAAAGTGGGTATCTATTTATATTATCATGATGTTTGAGTCAGTAGAGGCTGATTAGTTACACTGAATGCCAGCAAAAGCAAATGCAGTCTCCTGAATAAAAATTGGCAGCTTTCGTGGCATGTGAATGCAAATAGGCAAACAAGAATAGAAATGTATTACTCTACCTAAAGTCCTGATGTTCTTCTCATATGGCTTATTCACACCAATAGAATTGCAAATCGTGAAATTCCTCCAAATTTTTCTTTTTTTTCTTTCCCAGATAACTAATGCTTTCGGCATTGCTTAACAATAAACAGAGGGACACATCCCTTGGCTGTACAGTGTATGTTACTTCCTCTTAGCAACGTACAGACAAATGTTACTGTGTTTGATAGAGTTCATTTGGGTGAAGAGGTTCTGCTTTGGATGAGCCCTGTTTTCTGCTAATGAGTATTTTCTTTATATTGCTTCTTATGAAGAATTGATAACCTTGTAATAATCTGTTTTGACAGTATATTTCTAGAAATATTGTGTTAAATATTTTTAGACATGAGGGATCATGGACATATGGATATAGTGGTGTGCGCCTTCTCTAATTATATGCATTATACAATTTGCCATTGTTGGAGACTGTTGTACCATTCTTCATTCATTTAATAATGCTTTTGCAAATTGGCAGATAGCATTTGGGCTAAAATACACACAGAGTTTTTGCAGGAATAAAACATGCTCTGCCTTTTCTCTAGTGTAGAGCAATTTGTCAAGTAATTAGCCAACCTAATTAAATTTTTGTAGCACTAATCAAACGAATATGCTAAAATTTTCTTTGCACAGCCAGTTTGCTGTCTGCCTGCATTTAACTTGATGGTTTGAAAGAGGCCCTACTATGTCTGCCACTCCACTTAATCACCTCATTTGCATTTTATATTGGTAAATCAAATAAAGCACCAGTGGCTTTTAGTATGATTGACTATGGTCAGGGCTGTTCAGATGGGACTTTTTCACAGAAAATTAGGCACATTTTAATATGAGTGAGTCTGTGCTTTCAACATTCAACAAACTACATTCACTCAGCTAATTAAAAGTGCTTGTTGCTTTTTGCCGATGTATGATAGATTTATCCAGCTGGTGTGTCCATTTTCTTTTGCATAATTTCTTGATGGAAGTTTTTATCTTTATACATAATAAGATTGTCTAAACAACACTTCAAACCAAATTGCAAGAACTATATAAATAATATTTTGCAGAAGCTATTTACTTTGAAAGAAATACACTTGCTGTTCAGCAAACTGATTAGGTTATATATCGTTTCTTTTATATCCTTCTATAATATAAAGCCTTGCACTATGAAATTCTCAGATTCTCTCTTCACTGAGCCAGAACATATCACTTTCCTAAAATTGTGGAAAAAGCTACTCAGGAGTATACCTAACAGTTCTTCAGAGCAGGGTTTGATACTCCTTTAGATCAGGTCAAAGCTCAGACCCAAAACTTTACAGATGAATTTTTTTAAAGTTAAAAAGAAATTATTTCTATGCAGAAGTGAGGCTTCATTATTTGTGCTTTGAAGAATTCTTTACAAATGTAAAGTGTTTCTGAAAATGGTAATGGAATTTTTTTTCTTCTTCTCAAGGGTCGATAAGGACACAAAATGCATTGCCTGATCACTTGAAGCTCATATATGTGTTAACAATAGATGGAAAATGAGCTTCATCAATACATTTTCAAAATAAATCCACTTTTCATTAATTGTCTTGGAATAAAATAACTAGGTTAAAACTGGCAGTAGGGTAAAAACCCAAAAAAGTTTAAGACCAGATGACAAACAGCCTCTCTTTTCCTGAAAGAATTGTGTTCACACAGAGAGGAGCTATTTTAACCAAACACTTCAAATACAACTTTTTACATGGATCTAAAGCAAAATTTTCCAGCACAAACTGCAGTACTTTTCTCTGAAGTGCCTGCAGGGTACTCAAATATTCTCTCTTGTTAATAGAGCCATGACAGAAGTAATTTAAGAGGGGGAAAGAGGGCAATCTTCAACTGTCATAGGTATTTGTTAAGGAAGTATATGTCTAAATCTTTAGTCATGTGATTAGTCTCATTGACTGAAACTAAGGGCTCATCTAATGAGGGATGAATGTCTTGCATTGGGTTGTTTTGGCTGGAGGTAGGAAGGGAATGGAAGAAAGTGACGATATGTATGATGTAAAATAAAAGATAGAAATAGCAATTATGAATTATGTAAATGTAGGAAAACTATTCTTTACAGGCGTTCAACTAAAGGCAATAGAACATTGTACCTAACTACAATGCTTACATATCCACCTTATCATTCTAAGAGTCGGACTTAAAGACGAAGTTTGCATCTACCCCCATTCCTGGTTGCACATTGTGGCTCATTAAACTTCTTTGAAAGGTTTATCTTCATAAATATACTTCTTAAAATCTCAAAATATTAGAAATTAAGGACCAAGTTACATGCCTTTCCATGAGAAGGGAGTGTCCTCGAACAGGGAAGTCATGATTTAGCTATGAAAAATATTGGAGGGGGAAAAATGGCTCAGCAGTGGCCATACAGACCTCAGAAGAGGAGCTTGAGCTGAGCCCTTGACCCACAATGTACAAATGTAACAGATGTCTAAGTACTGTAATGCTGCTTTAATTAAACACAGGCCAAAACCTCCTTGCTCTAAGCTCATTGGGATTATCTTGATAAGAACTTGGCCTTGTTCTGGCCAAATTCACTCTGATCCAGAAGAAAGGCAGTAAGGCTTCATGTATTTTGATACTAGGCTGGAATAAAACAAGCTATATTACATCCTCAGGTACAGATCATTTACCTGGGAACACCAGGTGAATTCTTTTTCCTATGCTTTACTACACCTTAGCTGATTTTGTATGCTAACCTCTTTGGTAAACTTACTTGAGATCTCTTGTTTCTAATAAAGCATTGTGATGCAATACACCACCTTGAATCTAATTTATATTTTATATTCTCATTTACATCTGTAAACCATCTCATTTGAAAAATTCTCAAGGACATGCAGTCATCCTTCTTAGTTCTTAGAGGAAAATGCAAATAAACAGAATCAAGTTATTAAATTTTCTTGATTTGATATTCCAACTCTCTTGCGTTTTATTTGTATTTTACTTAAAATTCAACTAAATGTCATGTTCAGAATGTGAATACTTTTATCACACTAAAAACTTATTCTATCTTGTGCTACTGAATAGTATGTTGATATAAATTTAATATTAAATGGAACATATTATTGACAGTTGCAAACTATGGGTTATCTCTGATTTAAAGAAAAAACAAAACAAAACAAAACACAAACCCCAACTTATATATTCTTTCCTACTCTCAGATTCAAAAGCACAAAATGCAGCATTCACTTTATCTCCAAAAATAGTGTTGCTCAATAAATCACAAAGGATTTGTGACATCATAAGCATTTTATTTTAATCTAAGAAAAAAATTTGTCACTTCTTATTCAATCAGATAATTTATATAATTTATATATCCCCAGTTTGTGAATCTTATCCATACTAGTCTGAAAGCCTACATAAAAGCTGTTTTTATTTTGTGTCAATTTTTTTAGTTTGAAACCTGAATCAGAAGTCTTTATTCATAAAAACTGCTAGTCTTTAAATCCTGATTCTTTGGCCTCAAATTTACTGTAAACATATAAATGAGCTACAAATACCTTCTGCATAATAATATGATGTTTATTGCAACTCCCTGCTACTAAACAGATAAATATACGTTAGAGTTAAGAAGACAGATTTCCATGTCTTAGCACAATTTGGAAAACATAAGGATCTCTATGAATTTCATCTCAGTCTTTTTTTTCTTTTGTGCTACACAGAACAGTCTAAGTGCTGGTATTAATTTTCAATTATTCACTTTATTCATTTATTATGAATTGTGAATTCCTCAGGAACTTTATGGTGTCCATCCTTAAAGCTGGACCTTCAGCTAAAGCTTTTCCTGCATCAGATTACATCATGCTTTCAGTGAGAGTCTGCTCCCTTCTGTCCCCATGAAACCAACCCTTTAATCCAGTTTTCACTACTGATTTCTATCTTTCCTAACAGCTGAGGATATATTTGTTTGTTTTGGAGAGTCTTTTGAGTTTATGTATGAGGGGAGGGAGTTAAAATTTAATTTTCTCTGCCTCTTACCCTATAATCTCTTTCTGACATATGTCTGTGTGGGGCTTGAGCTGAGCTCTCTTCTAGCTGTTTAGTGAATTATTATCTCATGATTATCCATGAGCACAAAGTTTCTATTAGTAAAATATTATAGGTCACCGTTCTGAAAAGACTGAATGGCATCACCTAAGTGGTATCAAGAACACATTTATTGATATCTAAGTTATCTCCCAGACCTGAATATCCAACAAAAGTGTAGTAAAAGACAAACCAACTGCTAAATGAAACACCTGAATGTGTTTGTATGCTTTAATATCTGGAGGGAGCTTTCAGATATGTAACTGTCTTGTTCATTTAAAAAATGCACACTTACTAACAACATATATATTCCTTATCAGAATGAAATTCAGTCTCCTTGTAGAAACAGTATATGAGAGAATTTTGCTCCTAATATTTTTCTGCCATTCAGAAAAAAAGTCTTCATACTGATCCTCAGAATAATAATTTATTTTAATTTTTTTCCTACAGATTTTATACAGCAATCTAAACTCAAGTTTACATTTGTATTCGAATATGATAAGCGTAATTGATCTGTGAGTTATATGCAACTAAATTAGAGGTATAAGCCTTTTCACATTCATAAAAGTGAATTTCTGAAAATTCAGGAATTTTCTCCTTAGAGGAGCAACTTCCATTACATCTTGAGCTATGCCTACCACTTGATGAGAACAAAACCAAGAGGAATTTATGCAAAGCAGCATGGACTGACTCTAAATGCCAAATGGCACAGTTTAAAATGTATGTGTGCTACAGGCTCACTGCAGCAGACTCTAAGCTGCATCAGCTGATCATGCATAAACAGGAACCACATTAAGCAGCTGCTGTCAGTCCTAAACAATAGCATTTTGAGCAGTTTATTTAACTGAACTAATTCTACAGAGACAACAGGTTTCTTCCTATTGTTACAGACTAGCAGTGAAGCAGAACATCAAGCATGTCTCTCACTAAAGGGCTTGTTTGGTCTCTTTGTGTGGTATTTATAGCATGGTCTGGTTAGTGTCAGTCTTCACTTTATTGGTATTCTCTTAAATCCTGAAATTTTACCCAGACTATTACTAATAAACTCAAATCTTCTCATAGAGACTATGTATATTTTCCAGTAAGTCCTGTGAAAACTTCTAAAACCCGTTTAACTGTCTGGTTGTATTTCATTCCAGCTCCTTTTTCATACGACAGTCTTTTTATTTTTTATTCTTAATTTGCCTTCCACAGGGGGACTTAACCTTTTATATACACATCTTTTAACATATTTTTGTTCCATAATTTTATTACTTATGACTGTCTTTGATATAAACATAAAAACATAGGTTCCTTGCATCAGCTATGAAGAGAAATGGAAGGATAAGCCACCAGGTTCTTATAAGCTAAAATGACCTTTGGTATCATAGCTGCATGGATAAAGACTTTTTCTACTTTTAACATTCTTATTTCTGGATAAAAATTATTTTATCCCAAATACAAGAACAAGATGAGGCACAGTCCAGTTTGATGTGGCAGAATCTGCTGTAAAAGCCATTGCCAGTTCCTGCGCTGATCATGAAAAAGGTTTTCAGCAAGCTTTTTTCCTGCTTCTGCCAGTAATTTCTCAGTAAAGGGTTCTTCTCTTTCCTTACTTACTTGTACGGAAGGAGTAGTTGATTTCCTGTGGTAACTACTCTAATACAAGTTAGTAAACTGGCAGAATGCAGAAATTTTTTGCACTTTTTTTGTGCAAAGAACATAGCACTGAATTTGTCTGGTTGTCAACTAACAGGCCTCCCAATGACAATACTTTGAAAAATTGTCATATCTGAATAAGTTTTGCTGTACCATGTAAACAAATAATATTTTATAAGGGAACTTTACATCAAAACTACTAACAAAATGTTAAATTAGACAAATAAGAAATATTGAAAATATTTAAATATAAAACTAAAGAGCATTTTCTGTCTGAAAATCCCCTCCCTCTCTCCAAAACAAAATTTCATGGGGTTGAACAGATCAGTTGTTCATGAAAAAAAAATCTGGTTTTTGCTGTGTTTCAGGAATGCCCAGAGTACATGGTGAAAAAGGGATGAGAGCTCAGCACAGAGTGAGCTCACGCTGGTATTACCTGTGAAGAGGATACCCTGCTCTTTTACTGTAGATGGTTGAGCTTGGAGAAGACAGTAGAGGAGATGGTTAGTTTTTGGCTCTCAGTTGTCCACAGGTCTTAAACAATTCACAGTTCTCTACATGTCATAGTGCTTCCCTCCAAGCCTGGACCAGCACAGGCAGTGAGCTGAAAGCTCCTGCAAGGATGGTGGGAGTCAGCAAGAATTTCTGGACCCAACACTGCCCTGCTACATTGGATTCAGTCCAGACCAGGACTCTGTGTAATGGAGTAGAAATGCAGAGTCATAAAATTATTAAGGTTAGAAGAGATCTAGTTACTTTATGTTTAAGAACTACTCTGGGATTTCATCTAGGGTGTGTTGGCTTACACCCTTGGAACATGAAAAAATATTGGTATGTAACCCCACTGGGGAGAATTTATTAACCTTCACCCTGGTGTCATCTGTTCTTGGTGAATATCATCATACTTGTATTTAAATCCTGTGGGAAGTTATAAGTTTTATGTATGGCTTTTTTTTGGTTTCATTTTGTGGGGTTTTTTTGGGGGTTTTTTTGGTGGGTTTTTTTTTTGGTTTTGGTTTTTTGGTTGTTTTTTGTTTTGGTTTGGTTTTTTGGGGGTTTTTTTGGTGGGTTTTTTTTTTGGTTTTGGTTTTTTGGTTGTTTTTTGTTTTGGTTTGGTTTTTTGGGGGTTTTTTTGGGTTCTTTTTCATTTCATTTTATTTAAAATAGTTTTAAATCAATAGTATCACTCTCTCTTTTTCTTTTAGCTGCTGTAAGGAAAAAAACTTCTTCTAATCTGGGACTAGATTATTATCTTCTTCAACTATCAGATTCAGAGTTCCTAAAAAATATGCAGTCTTCCATTCTAAGAGGTCTACATATCATTCCATTGGAATGCATACAATACTAAAAATCTCCTAGTATTGATATAAAGTATTGTTTGGTGTTCTATATTGTGGTATAATAAAGATCTTATAGTTCTCTTTCTTATAAATCAGTGAGAACTGTTCTGACAAAGAAAACAAAACCAAAACCAATCTCAAAAAAAAAACTAAACCGAAACCAAGACAGAACAAAAAAGTTCAATGAGAGTATTTTATTATTAAACCTTAGTGATTTTACCACTTTTTTTTCAACAGCAAACCTGAGTGCTGAGCACCTGGGACAGCTGTAAACTGTATGTGAATTTTCCCTTTTTTCTCATGTGTTTGGCATATGTATCCACAGAGACGCACTCTGTATTCACATGTGCATTCAGCTTTGTTTTTAAGATATTCAGATTTCGTTTTAAGATCCTATTTGATAAATAATGTTTAATTCCGTACAGATTCTACCTCACACATATACACAGAGGAATAGGAGGAGTAAACCAGCCTTTATTTCTTGGCCCTGGCTGCACAGAGTGCAAGTGTGTGTGCGTGTGCAGGTGTTTGCTGGGGTTCCCAGGAGGCAGCTGTTGCAGAGCGTGGTGGCTGTGTGTCACAGCCTGGCTCTGACCCTGGCTCTCCAGCAGCAACAGAGTACCCAGCTCAAGGAGACGCAGCACCAGGCTGCAAACTGAAACCAAGTTACAGCATTTCAGCAGCCTCGCCTGAAGATAAGCAGTTGATTCCAACTCAATTGGAGGAGTTTTGGCAAAGGGACCATTGACCTACTTTGCTGTTTAGAAGTTCTGTATGTATATATGGCGAATGTTTCTCAGCCTTAATGTGCTCTCATATTAATAATAAGCACTCTAATTACCTAACTTCTTTAAGACAGAGGCTTCTTTTTTCCCTTTTCTGAGGAAAGGCAGAGGCCAACAAATGTAGAGGTAATGAGATAAAGCTTACTTACTCTTTAGAGAAGATACACTTGATGATGCAGCCCCGGGCACAGGAAGAAACTCATAGCTCCTCTGAACCCATTCAGGTGTGGCAACCAGCAGGGAATGGTTGTGTAATGTAGTGCAGTACACGGGATGGCAATATTACAAGCCTTGCACACCACACACTCTACCACTGAAGACAGAGTTTGTTGGATTAATACTGGTTTTTGCACTGGCATTATTATTGTCTGCAGAAATGCAAGTTTTCTTACTTGCAAGTTGTCTCACTGGTGGAGTCAGCTGAATTAGTCCAGAAGAGCAACATGTTAACACCTCCACATTCCTGCATGTGTGTTTGAAGCCATTAATACAGCTGTACATAGTGCAGATATAGCTTGAAATATTAGGATAGTCTCTAGTAACAGCAGAATGATACCAACAGCTTTTAATACCTTGTTCTGGGCTTGTTTAAGAGAAGAAAAGAGAACAATCTCTAAATAATCTCCATTAAAACCTAACCAGTAATGGAGGAGTTCGCAGGATATCTTTGAACTTTCAAAAAATGTCAAGAGGCTGAGGTGAGCACAGACCCTGGCAGAGCCTGGGAACAATCTGTTCACTCATGTGTAATATAAACTGTTCTCCTCTCTCTAAGAGTGATGTCCTGCAAGATATATTCAATTGGAATTCAACCTCAGGACTCTGAATCCAATCAAATAACTTCTTCCAAAAAAAGACACCAGGTAAAAATACAGAGGCTGATATTCCAAGGTCAGCCACAAAAATGTATTTATAGCATGCATGGAAGAGACAACAGCTAGATCCATGAGGACGGCATGTACGAGTACAAGATCACTCCTACCCAAGGCAGGAAGTTGAGGCATAAGAGCAGTGCTACTCTAACAAACAAACAGGTCAGGAAGCAGCATTCCCTGCAAGCTTGGTGCCACCTCCAAGGCGATGTATGCTGCCAATCAGCCTGGTATGTAACTCAGTCAGATGTCCCTGCTGCTGCAGGAGTCCTTCTCCTGAGTCCAGACCCAGCACTAGGGCCTTGGAGGTATCAGTCCGTGTTCAAGACAGGCACCAAGCGTTCTGTGTTTTCACCAAGAAGATTACAGCCCAAACAAAACACTAATTAAAGGAAAAACTGTTTTCTCAAGCTGCCTGACTAATAAGGAAAGCCAAAATATTTTTAGTTTGGGCCAAATTGGTATTAAATGCAAGAAAAAGAAAAAAAAACCCAATAAAACAGATCCCCAGGTTAAAAAGACTGCTTTGTTTGTTCAAAATGAAATCTTTTGCTTGATTATTTTGCATTATCTGTTTTAACTACTGTTGGCAATTTTTCACTAAAAATACCTTTTTGAAAAAGGAAATGGTTTTTTAAAGAATTTAATATTTGTTATTTTCTAAATCCTTTTCCTTTATTTCCTTTCTTTAACTAGAACTGTTTATAAGCATGATCCAAATTTCAGAGTAATTTCTGTCACTTGACTGTCCTGCCAAAACTGTGTATTAGTAAAAATAGGAGCTATTGAAAGTTATAACAAGAAAATCATCCCAGAAGTTCTAAGTAAGGTACTTTTAAATTTAAAGATGTGATACATTAATTTAAGCAGATAATTATTTTTGTTAAGTATTCCTTTATAACAGTTTTTCCTCTTAGTGAATAACCTTTTATGTATTTTTACTGATGTGAGAGCTTTATTATTATAATATTAGTCACATTTGGGGCTCTAGTTCATGTTTACTGAAAAAAGTGGGAGTGCCCTACTAGCACTTCTGAGAAAAATTGTGAGTCTCCTGATCATAAAAATATTTTTAAAAACACTATTCATTTGCTTTGATTTTGTTTTCTTATTCTTTTCTTTGTCTTTTTGGAAGATTTTTTGTGGGTGTTTGCCTTTTTACTTCTGAACTTCTGAAGGGCATTGTATTTCATTGTCCTATTTTTCTTCCCAGCAGTAAATGACAGAACAGATCACAAGGCTCTGTATTTATTGTGGGAGCTTTTTAAAGAAAACTGATTACTTTATGACCAGAAATAAAATTATTAGTTGGAAGCACCGAAAATGCAACCCTCTGTGCAGCAATGTACTTATTGCATGGGCATATTTTCACCACAAAAAACACTGAGGTCTGAGGAATGATTTTTCATCTGTCTCAATTTCAGCTTTAACGTTACAACAATGAACCATCTGCCTGGGTAAAAGATGCTATAGACAATGAGCCTGGTCAGTTTTTCCTACATTTGCTACTCTTACCACCTTGAAAAACTTAAAAAATTTATGCAGGCCCCAAACATCAGATTACTGAAAGAAAGAGTAAAGCTATGCAGTTGTTGTCTGTTTAGTACTATTTCATTTTTAGTTTAAACTTCCCTGTGTCTTCTGAGTCCTATATCATGTCCAGGAGCTTTTGCTTAAAACTACTGAGACTAAGAAACATTCTAATCTCTGACTTCAACAGATTGGAGTGCTTCTTAATTTAAGATTGGTGTTTAAAATTGGAAGATCTTGTTATACAGGTTGTGTTTGGTTTTTTGATATTCTGATGTTTGTATGATTAATGCCTAACAAACACAAATAAATGCACAGAATGTTACTCCAGCTAATTCTGAAATAGAAAGTCACATTAGCTATCTAAGCACGTACTAAAATATCTGAAACCAGAGTGATTTGTACTGTAACTTTACTATTTGTATCTGAACACTGAGAGTTTGAGGTGATGGTGGTATATCCATACCAGGTGCTTGTCAGGTCATATTTGGGACAAAGTGCACTGAACAAATATACATATATATGTGAAGCTTTATTTCACTTAAATTAAGTATCAACAATCCAGTGAATATAGCATAAAATTAAGAAAGAGACTGAAACTATTTACATGTTTAACTGTCAGCAATAGCTAATGTGGCTGCTTAAATAAGGAACTTTATTTAAGACATGCTTAGATAAGTTCTGTCTTGTAGGGTCAAATTATACAGGTTTTATACACAGACCCTGGGGAAGAAGAACCGTGGGGTTCAGATGTGAATTTTGTGTAAGGATTTATTAATTCAGATGCTTCCGTGCTCACTAGAGTCCAGGGTCAGCACAAAAAGAGCATTATGGATTTTGTTTGGCATATGAAAAAATATCAAGAGAATAGTTAACTGCAACAATGATGATTTCCAATATCAATTAGAAAGTCTACTGGGCAGCTAATTAATATTGATATTTTTTTAGAATAGCTTCAAATGCTTTAAAAGCGAAATAATGCAGGTGTAAGAAAACACTCTTTGTCTATTGCTCTGTTTCAGGTTCCCACCAGCATAGCTTCTGAAGCAGTGGTAGAAGGGCAGGAGGCATTTGTTGGAGGTTCATCCTATTGTTACTGTTGCTATTATTCATTATATCAGTATGTAATTGTAATGCTATCTTATATATTATTAGTAATACTAATACAGTAGTAGTAATAATAATGATAATAGTGTCATCCTCATCCTGTCTTCAATTCCTTTGATTCCTACCCTCTTCTCCGTTCCTTTCTTTCTTCTTTAATATAATTTTCTTCCTCTTTGCTTTGCTCTTGGCATCAGTAGCTGTGGGGAGAAGAGGAGGTGAAGCAGGCAACAGCCTGGGCTGTGGAAAGCTGCCCGGGGGGCTGCAGGGACCACCTCTGAGAGGCACCTCTGACCAGTTCTGTAGAGGCACTTATGGATTAAACATGCAGCCTTGAATACAACCTGCCTGTGAGTGTGTAGCAGTGGGAAAACCAAAAGTCCCTGCTCTCAGCCACTGTTCCAGGTGAGGCTGCAGGGCATTGTGGTCTGAAAGGAGTTTTGTACTCTTCAGTGTATAATTGATGGCTGAGGCACAGCGAGTCAGCACAGCCTGGCTGTCAGAGACCTTTTGCTTTTCTGTCTTGATTCTGAAAAACAGCATACTCTCTGGATTGAAGGACTGCAGACTTTTTCATAACAGTGAGATTGTTATCCTTCCCTACTGGTCTCTCCTCCAGCACAGCCTTTATCAGCTATTTCATTGTATCTTGAATGAACTTTACAATAAAAGTAAATAAAAAAAGACCTCTAAAAAAGGTGCGTACTTAAAGGTGGCTGTTTAAGTAGCTTTAACATTGCAATAGTTATGGTAATAACGTGAGAAGTAAAAACATGAAATGCACCACCTTTTACAATATGTATGCTATTTATAAACCATCAAGTACTTGACTATATTAAATGTCATCCAATGCAAAATGCAGATTGTTAAATTTTATGGTCCAGATTCAATTCTAAGCTGCATAAGCAAATCCAAAGTAATACAACTGTTTTTCCTTCCTCTGAATCTACGTCAATATAAAGCAGCAGAATTTGGGTCTGTATACTTTAATTACATACTTCTGAAGATTTTCCCCCTGGTAATTGACAATGCAGTCTGTTTTTTCATCCATTTTTCTTTTATACTGCCTTTCCTCTGTTCATATATAAAGTATGCAGCATAAGTGCAAAGTGTACATGGGAGACATGAAACGGACAGCCAGTGTGTCTGCCTCAGTATTGGACTCTGCTGATACAATTTGTTGCTGCTCTAAGGAAGATTAAAATGGAGCTGACTTCTGTATTTCTAGCTGAAAACACATTTGTAAGGCACTTATGCTCAAATATTGTATTTACTTCCAGTACTTATGTAAAGTGTGGATGTTTATATGAATATAATTATAACTTTTTTTTTAATTGTTTCTATGTGGGATTTTGTTTATTAACCACTAATCTCTTTCTTTGCTGATGTCAAACTAATTAAGAAAAACAACTAAAATAACTAGCCTTTCTTTGAAGTCCTGCTATGGTAAAGTGTAATGTTTTTTACATCATTACACTTGGAGAGTTTACACACGTATACCTGTTCAAGTTTGGCAAATAGATTTATTTTCTTGATGAGCAAAAATACTTATAGTGTAAATGTGTTATTCCAGCACATTCTCATACACCCAATACAAATAAAGCTTATTTTATTTTCCAGCACAGAAGTCACGTTATTTGAATATGGTGGCAGGGCTGCCCTGGTCTTTTCCCGATCACTGGACGCCTTTGAGTACAACAGGACAAAATAAGTTCCATATATCCAACCAGCCAATTCATGGAGTCTGAATGCATTGAAACCCTCATTCTAGAAGTATATAGGCTTCCATCAAACAAAATAGTTACTTACATAATATAGAAAGTAAATAAATGATAGTTATTTTAGGAAATTGGATAGCTTACTTGCCTTTAGCAGGACTATTTAAGCTACAAGGATCTGCTTCTTTTTTTAACTTAAAATCCTTTGTTTCCATCTAACAAAGGAAAACAGAGAGAGTTATTTGGGTCATGTTGTAAAAAAGCAGGATCCATCGCAGGTATGGACCAGAGCTGCTTTGTGGGGTATCAGGTTAATCAGCTGCTTGACGTTATCTTGAGCAGGTATTTAACCAAACTCCAAACTCCTGACTGCTTTCAAGTCTGCCTAGCACGCAGGTGTTATTTTGAGTATTATATTCATGTGGGTATGGTTTCAGCTGGCAAAGAATGCAGTGTTTGGATCTACTGCCTTGAACATGACAATGTTCAGCCTGCACTGATGTGCAGGTTAGTAGGAGACCATTTTCACTCCGACACCCAGAGTTTGTTCAGCCCACGCTAACAGCCATCAAAGGGGCTTGGTGGGGACATGTACACATCGGCTCTCGGAGGGGTGAGCTATGCGTCTTACAACTCTCAATGACAAGAGGATTTTGGCTTGCAAGGTCAAGGAGGTTGGCCTCCTGTGAACTGGAGCAATAGAGAACTGGGTCACGACCCTGTAAAGATTTCTGCACATGCTTACTTTCAAGCATGTGATTAGGGCCATTGTTTGCAGCGGTGCTGTTTGCATATCCAAATTTAAGCACACACATAATCTTTTGCAATTTTGATTTTTTACTGTCTATGGCTTGAAAAATATTTTGGAGAAAAGTAGTATTTTCTAGATCCCTTTCATATTATAGTCAGGTGTTTTTCAGTAGCAGTAAAAGTAAGTTAATTCAAATCTACACTGCATTCTGCATCAGTCTAAAAAGGAAGACGAGAAAATAACTGTAGCAAAGGCTTTGAAAATTTAAATTCCAATTTTTAAATAGGCCATAAGTAAGCCTTGTAAAATGCATCCTATAATTTGTCACTATCTCCAGTTTCAAGTGTGAATAGATGCACCTCTGCATTTATTTGGGTGTCGAAGGTCATGGCCAAGGTACTGTGGAAGTGTTTTAAGAAGCTTGGTTAATCTTTGCCAACATTCACCCTGGCTCTAGCTAGCGTTCAGAAATACAATTTTTATGTTTATGCAATTAAATTAAACATGCCAAACCTCAGTCTCAATGTTAATGGAAACACAACAAAAACTCTGTCCCTTCTCTGAAAATAAAAATGGCTATAAATTAGAAAATAAAAGTTCTCTAGTGGAGTGGTTTTATTTTTAAACAAAGAATCTTATGTATTTCCAAAAATGCATAGTTGTTCATTTTCCAAATAAGTTACTTATTCCTGGGAAGCCCTGCAACTGGTTTCATATCGTTCAAAGTAGGATTACACAATTTACAAGGAAAAAAAAAAAGGAAAAAGAAAATAAAAAGGTATCTTTCTTTGACAGTGAAAAACAAATTAATGAGTTCAGAATGTGATTTATAATCTGCTTCCAAAATCCTACATGCACACGCTCTACGAGGGAGTCCTCCTCTGCAACCTGTGTAGGCTGTGCTAGAAATGCAGCACCCCTCAGCCCAAGTGCAGACAGAGATTGAACAGCAGTTCATTGCAGGACTGGACCATTTCTTTTTGGCAACATAGTAACTTTTTGACTTTATGGAGCACAGGCAGAGAAAGAAATAAAAAAAAGCAAAGTGTTAATCTCACATATTTATGTTGCCCCAGATATTTCGTCCTGGACTTAGTGTCATTTATTAGCTTCTCATGGCAATGTGAAAAGCAGCAAGGATTAAAAAATAGAAAGAAATCCCATCCATTGCATTCTGTAAGGACTACAGGGTTTGAATAAAGAAAAGAAGAATTACATTTTTAACATGTATAAGAATATTTCTTAAGACATGAACCACAGAAATAAAATTGTGGTTTTACACAACAGACTTAGCTCAGGTGAGAGTTTATTCCTCTCATGACCATGCCTGCAAGCAGAGGACCATGCTGGTTAGCAAATTTGTGAACTTACCACATATGTCCTGATAGCAAATATTTGAGATTTTAAAGAGGGGATTAATTCTACTTGAGACAATACTTTCATACTTCAAGTTAAGACTATGTCTGGTTCAGCACACAGATAAACAAATATCTTCATTATTAGGTCCCTACAGAAAAGATAATAAAGAAAATTTGCAAATCACAAAGCAACTGAAAGATTAATCACTCTTCTTTGTTACGTATGCAAACTGCTATGATTTATTACTGCTGGAGGTGTTAGCAAAATCTAATTAACATTTTTTTTTAGTTTGACTACGTTAGAAGACTAATTTGTTTCCATCAGTCACTTTCTTTCAGAACAAGCCTAAATAAAACTTTAAATAAAAAGGATCTAATATAGCAAAGTCAAAAAGAATAAAAACAAAGAAAATGAATGCCATTTTTTAAACATATCACCTGAAATGAAGCAGTATTTCATGCATTTTTTGAGACTAGATATTTGAAAAAAACTATGGGTATCTTTTTTATGACTGAATGAAACTTTAATAGGGAGGAGGTTAAGAATTTAAACCAAAGTAACAATAGCACTGCAGTGAAAGAGGCATGTTCTTTTTCATGCTCATTGTTCCCCCTCAGAGGTCTGTCACTCAGTAGAATAGATGTACTTTGACTCATGGGTGGCGATGTACAGCCTAAGCTTAGCCTGAATCCTCTCCTAAAGGCTGAGTCCTGCAACCAGATCCTGACAACTTCCCTGCAGCACTATAGTGTGTTTCACTAATATGAGCTGATAGGATTAGCAGCAGGCAGCAATTACAAACTCTTCTTTGTGAGTCCTGAAGAGTTTTGATTCCTGTGTCAACTGATGCTCTATTTCAGATTTCTTTTGTGGTAAATCCTAAACCTGGAGTATTGAGATTAGATTTACACAGTCCAGGAAAACAAAACAATAAAGGATAGTAAGTTGTTTAAATTGAAGTATGTCTATACTGTTTTATTACAAGCAACGCTCCCACATCCCCCTCCAATTACTAGGACTATTCACAGGCCATAATATAGTTGACTGGGAATACTGCTAAAGACACTAAAGCAAGATGGTTATCAGCACTTCTGCACCCATTTCCTAGTCTAGTATCCAAAGCAGTCTCACAGAAAAGGAAAAGCTTTGGAGTCTGATTGACCCTGAAGAGATTTTTATCCTGGAGGTAAAAGTGTGTTCACATGTAATGTTTTAATATAGGAACTAAGTAAAACAGAAAAAGAATAAATAAACAATGCAAACATTCAAACTCACTTGATCAAAGCTGTACACAAGCTGCAAATAAAAAACATGAACTGAAACCGGTGGTGTTATTTTAAACCCATGAGAATATTCACAAGGATGAAAAATATTAGGTTTTATTCCATCAAACCGCACACTTAACCTTAGATTAGTTTTTCTTCTGATAGACATGTATCCATACACATGAAAATAACCTAAATACAGTCTTTATACTGAGGGCCACAAAGATGGCCCTTAGGGTGGCGAGATGTCTGTCCTCATTCAAGATCATAGCAGGTGAGTCAATTTCTTTCTGAATTACTGATATCTGGATCATCAAAACTTTGTAATTGGTGATAGCCTTGTGTGACCCAATTAGCTGCCTACGCATCCAAAACCTGGGACAGAGAGCTAAAAATTTCACCAACCAGTCACACCTGCCAGTGACAACCCAAAGTAACATTTATTAAACTGATTAACTGTCCAATGGGTGCCCGTGTAAGTAAAAATGGAATAAAGACTTCAGATTTTCACAAAGAAGCCTTTCTGAACCCAAATGGAAGATACTACTATTTTGCAACTTCCTGCTTCATTCTCTACTCATATTTGTGTGGTAGGAATTGAGAGCAATTAATGACATTGGTTTGCGTAAATGTATCATATAGACAAGCTATGGTACCAAGATACAGGTGCATATTCCTTTCTGCTGATTATGTTACAGAATCATTAAAGGGTGAAAATTGCCTTAGACTGTCAGAATTTATCCCTGTAATACTGATCTGCTGACAAAATCAGGAACCTGAACTTAAGGACATAGTCAAAATTAGGAGACATCAGGTTTAAGTCAGTATGACAGTGTAAGAAATCATACGACAATAAAAAAACTTCCATTAAGACAATGCAAGTTTTTATACAGACCTAGAACGTATTGGTTTTAGAAAATTGATAAATTAGGGAGTAGCTCTTTTGAGACAAAAAAAATGTCAAATAGCATTAAAAATAAATTAAATTAATTAAATTAATTAATTTTTAAAAATTA
>WEKY01049423.1:4615-38233 GCA_013390045.1 Picathartes gymnocephalus
ATCTTGAAAAACCAAGAGCTGGGTGAAGGATCTTTTAGAAGCTGTATGCCATGCCTGTCATACATCCTTAAGACACATTGTTCTAAAAATATCTCAGGTCTAGGTGATTTTATTCTAAACATGTGGGTAAATGCACATGCATAGAAAAAGGAATAATGATATATCTAATTTCATTTTTCCTTTGAGAATAAATATTATCAGTTATAAACCAGTTGCTAGCAATTAGCAATTAATTAGAATTTAATCTCCTTGAGTAGATGGTAAGACACTAGATGTGAGTTACGACAACCATGTCTAGACTAAGAAGCATAAGCTCCTTTACTCCTTCCCTGTCAAGTGTGTTTGACAGCTCATATCAGATTTTGTAACATCACTTTGCCCATTTTCAGACTTCCCTTCTACTTTCAAATTGAAACTGGCAAAGACAAGGTGAACAAATATTCCAGAAGTGCTATGAATTGTAATGCCAATGGTTCTGGAACAACAGAGTTCCCTGCTGAAGAGCTAACACAATTGTTTGGTGTCTCTCAAGTCCCATTTAACTTGTCTTTTGGGAGTGGTCCTTGTGGTCAGCCACCTCCCTATTCATGTCCCAGCCCTGCTTTGGAGGCAACTGGCTGGAGGAGCCTGAGCAGAGCTGTGAGCCACAGCTAATCAGCACAGTCGATCACGCCAGCAGCCTCAGACTGGCGCCTGGCCCTCTTGAATTTGGCAGATAGGCATAGCCTTTGACTCATCTTGCAACAGTGCCCAAAGGCTTACGTGGTTTGCTTTTGCAGCTCTGATACTTAAAATCACTTTAATAACACAAAATAAGTGTCCTTCCATTCAGATTGACCTCTTAATGAGAACTGGAACTGTATTTGAAGAACATAGTTCTTGCTGTAAACCAGAGTTTGGTAAGAGGTCACATCTGCAGTGCTGTGTCCACACTAGGGCTCCTGAGTACAAGAAAGGCATGCACCTACCTACAGGAGAGAGTCCAGCAAAGGGCCATGAAGGTGATTAAAGAATTAGAATCTGATGAACAGGGCAAGGCTGACAGAGCTGGGGCTGTTCAGCCTGGAAAAGAGAAGACTCAAAAGGGATTTTATGAATGTGGATAAAAGTCTGGTGGGAGAATCAAGGAGCTGGATTCCTGGCTCATCTCAGTGAACCACAGTGAAAGACAAGAGGCAACAGGCAGGAACTAAAAGACATGAATTCCCATTTAAATACAAGAAAATAACTCTTTTAACCTGAAGGTGGTCAAACACTGTAACAAATTACTGAGAGATGTTGTGCAGCCTTCACCTTTGGAGGTACTCAAAACCTGTCTGAACAGGGCCCTGGACAACCTGTGGTATTGCCTAGAGCAAGGGGTTGGACAGGACAATTGCCAGAGATGCCTCCTAGTCGCAGGTGTTGCTTACAGAACACACTGTCAAAAAAGTAAATCTACAATGTTTTTATCTTATTGGACAGATAAGGATATTTGCTGTCTTATATATAAACCTGTTAGAAGCCTAAGTGGAAAAACACCCAATTTAGTTGTGCTTATGAAAATTACATATGTACAAAATACAAACACTCTGTGTACTTTATTTTTTAAAATCAGTGTTAGCCATAAATTCTGATGGGCTTTCTCTCTCTCTCTCTCCCTCTCTCCTTGTGAGAGAATTGCTCACTGTGCCCACCATTTTCAACCTCAGTGTAGAAAAAGCCACATCTCCCCACTGTGATAGGTGGGGCCAACCACCCTACAGGGCTTCCTTGCCCCAGCTTGAGCTCTGCTTCCATGGCCAGCAGCAAAAAAAGTCCTGTCCAAAATGAAAGGGGCAACTTTTGCAAGGCACAGCCCTTGTATCTTGGAACAGCAGCAAGTTTTACTGCTACTACTCTTCGCCAAATTTTCTCCAGCAAAATATCCAGAAGATTTTGAAGGCTTTAACATGTGAGCGCATATTTTAATAAATTAATAGCTCAGGGACTGAAGTTGACTTGAGGCTGCCCCTCAGGTCATAACTGACGGTCATAAACTGAAGAACTGCTGTGGTTATAATGTACACAGGAATGATTGACACAAAAGAACAGGACCTGCCAGGTCCAGAGAGATGCCCACAAGGAAAATCATGAATGATATTCAGGAAAAAATACAAGCTATGGGAACTAGGAAGACTAGTCCTGACACTAAAATCAGTGTAGTCTTGTGTAGGAAAAGGGCAGGGATAGAAAATATTTTAAATAAAAATCATGTGCTTTTTCTGTGTTTTCCCTAAGGGTGGTGGAGTATTTTCATAAATCTATGACTAATTTTTTAGTTCTGGATCTCAAGCCAACTCTGCAGTTACCTAAACCTTTTAGTATTTTTAGTAAGATTACTTTATGGATGTTTTCAGCCAAGTTAGTCACGCACATGAACTCATATTTTTTGCTTAACATCTATTATTCATGAAAGTTTAGTATATATGGTTGAGGAGGCAAACAAGGAGTTAATAGTTCCTTCAATAAAGAAAAAGACCATATAATTGATGCGATAGGTCAAACCTTACCCAGAACTAGAACAGAAAATAAAAACTGCTTTTACAAAAGAATGCCTATCTTTAGATATCTAAAGATAGCCAAGTCTATCTTTAGACTTGGCTTCTTCTGTAAAAATATTATGGAAGATGGGAGGGTTTTTATGTAATTAACTGGCGAGGAGAGTAATGAGGCTGTTACTAAAGGGAAGTGACACAGCATGCCTGGTTGAATGTGAATCTACTGAGTATGCTAGTTCTTCCCTTGATTATGAACTAGTAATATGACTTTGATATTAGTTTGATATTAGTTATGTCGTGCATTTTAGATCAATCTTTTAATCTTTTTGTAAGGTAATTTTTATAAATTACAGAATTCTTATAGTTAATCATATATTCTAATTTTAATCTTTTTTCTCTTCTTTCTTACCTCTTCAACTCCGAGTATTCTTTTGAAGTCTTTTAAATCCTTGAAGCTCTATAAGTAACTTTTTCTCACATTCATATTGAAGTAACTCTGTTGTGTTGAATCTTGAAAAGTTTTATCGAGTATTGTAATAAGTGCAAGCCTAGTCAGATGCACACCAGTATTTTCCATAGCATTAAGAACTGTTATGGTGTGCAATCAATAACTTTGTGAGTAAATAGCACAATTCTCACTCTGGAGGCATTATAAACATATTACTGGACAAAGCACTAGTATCTTACAGTAGACAATATCTTGGCAAAGCTACCTTATGGATTTAGTTGCTATGTAGCAGAGATTTATTAATTTCAGGCTTCTTGGGTCTCTGCTTTTCATTCGTTTTGATATTTAATGCTATTTCTAACAAACCTATTTCCAATTAAAAGGAATAGCTACAAGGGAAGTTTCCACTTCAGTCTTTATAGGTACCTATTTCACTGCTTCTCATATAAAAAACGAGGCTCGAGGGCTGTAAAATTTGAACTGAATTTATCTTTATTGTAGTAAAATATGATCCTTATTTTTGGTTGCATTCATAACTTACATATTTACCATTAAGTCATCCTATATTCCATTGCTAAAGTTCTTAGTGTGGAACTTATTGAACAATATGGGAATTCAGAAAACAGAAAAAATGTTGTAATATGTAAAGTCTTTTGTTGCTGGCTGTGCTGTTACAGTCTTTCTCAACTCACCTCTGGAGATTATAGACCTTGGGACAATCCTCTCAGCTGTATTTGGTCCTCCATCCATCTCTCCTTAAAACACAAACCATAAAGGAGAGTGATGGGACCACTGAAGACCTCTGTCTCCCTCACTCCCACATGGTTAAATGGAAAGGACAGCGTTCTCAGCTTGGCTGTCTAGGGGAAGCATTTTGTGTAATGAATTCAAGACCCTGGTATTTTTGTGATGTAAATAAATGCCTAACAGCAGGAAAAGGTTTTGCTTGATTGTGTTTTTTCCTTGTTGACGGTGCTTCCAAAACCACACTGCTGTTATGTTCATGGCCATATTCTGAGCCTATTAATTATTCCCTCTTTACTCATATTGCTGCAGTGCTGAGATGCTCCAATGGTGTGGAGCAAGGCTCTGTACAAGCCCATTATAAAGAGCTGAAGGTCTTTTTTCCTCCCCTGAACTTACATGAAGTGAATAGGCCCAACAGTTGCAAGGGCACAAGGCAGAGTAGGCAATAGATATGATTATGGCCTGTTCAAGTTTGAGCCCATTTCTGTGGGTAACCAAGGCGGTGGGGACAAGGTGACACATTTTGACACATGTCCAAAGGAAACACACCCCCTCAGCCCCAGGTGCACATGCTGCTCACAGGAGCTAAAGCACATGTCACTCTGTTGTGGCTAGGTGGAGACAGTGTAGGTTTAGTATACATCATGGTTCTATCTTAATTTTGGTCCTGCAGACATACAGAATCAGACTGCAAAGTAAATTGGATGGATTATGCATGCCAGCTGTCTCATGCTTGCCAATATTTTGTCATCTTTGGTGCAGAGACAATTTAAGGAGGACAGTGAGGCAGGATGAGGAGAGTGATGATTTGATTTTAATCACAGCTGCTTTCTCTGCCCTGCCCGGTGTGTTTGGCAGGTTAAATCTTGAGCGTCGAGCTGGTCATGCTGCTGCAGCTGTGTAATTTTCTCTGCACATAGCAGTGGGGCTGTGCCAGGAGCTGTGATGGAGGGAAGATGAATTCAGAGGGGCTGGACGAGTAGCAGCAGGGGTAAGAATTTTAACCAGCAGGATGCAGTAATCTCAATCCTCAGTGAATCTATGCTCCAGAAAGTAGAACATCTTAATTCACAAGGGAAAAAGAAGTTATTCAAGTATATTAGTGGTATTAATTAGATCAGATCTTGTGTTGCTACCCCTTGGGAACAAGTCCCTCCTTCGCCAGCAAGGAATGAGTACCTGAACTCACAAAGGGGTCTCATCCTTTTGCAATTACTTGATTTAGAGTGAGAGTTTGACTTATGTACTGCTTCAGTGTTGAAAGGTGCTTCTACCATTTAAAGCGAACAGAAAATTTCTTGCAACTTACAAAAGCCTTAAAAAAGAAAACATTGGTTTTGCACAGATTGACAGAAAGGAAATGGTTAGTGATTCTTCCTTAACTAAAATTACCAGACTACAGAAGCCTTCTTTTTTTCTAGCATGTTCTTCTGTGGTAAACTTCATGTTCTCCTGAATATATTTTTGAATAATGACTTTTGTAAATTTGAGAAGATTAGAGATTGGTTGAGTTCTCCTGAATATATTTTTGAATAATGACTTTTGTAAATTTGAGAAGATTAGGGATTGGTTGAGTCTCAAGAGATTCTTTGCAAGCCATAATGTGGGACCAGCTCTTTTTATTTCAGGTCTAACATTAGTATAAAATAAGGTTTTGTTTGTTTGCAGATTTTTGTGGAAATGGGAATGAATGTGGAGTCTGTAAGACAGAAATTATGTGGCTTGGGTTACCTTACCTTTGGCAAATCCTTTCTTAGTATCTATTAACCTGTAAAGTATATTTCAGATTCATGCTAATCAAATCATGTTAACACCTTATCATGTAGCTCTGCTGCATCATTTTGTGATCCATAACGTAACTGCCATAATAAAAATGAAAATTTTTAAAGTACAACTCTCAAAAACAATTACTAGTATAGTAATACCCTCTAGTATTAGTACTAGTATAATTATACCCTCTCTCACTTGCATATTGCCCAGGTCTTCTAACTTCTACTTCATTTTTCCTGGAAGCCTCCAAGTTCCTGTGGATCACACAAGCTGCATGTAAGGACGTACTAGTCCCAGATGGCCCTCTGTGTCTTCTTTCCTCCAGCCAATTCAGCCAGGTTTCCTGATACAGGGTGCATGAAGCGTCAGCAGGTCCAGCTGGAGACTAGCATAACAGTATCAGGGACCTGGCTTACATGCTTATACTTGGCTTCTGATGACAGTATCAGCAGGAGAGGGACTGTAGCATTCCCTTTTTGGAAGTCAGTAGGAGAAGTGACTGAGTAAGGACTGTGGCTTCGTGGTTGAAGACATGCATCAGCTCCCAACTAAGTGTAACAACTGACTGTGCTGTCCTTATTTCTCATTCACTAAAATGTCCTGGAATTGTAGAATACGCTGAGTAGGAAGGAACCCACAAGGATCATAGGGTCCTGGCCCTACACAGAACACCCCAAGAATCACACTCTGTACCTGAGAACATTGTCCAAATTCTTCTTGAAATCTGTCAGGGTTGGTGTTGTGACCACTGCCCTAGGGAGCCTGTTCCAGTGCCCAAAATCCCTCTGGGTGAAGAACCTTTTCCTAATATCCAGCCTAAAGCTCCCCCAACACAGCCTCAGGCCATTGCTTGGCTTCTGTCACCAGTCACACAGAGCAGAGATCAGTGCATTCTCCTCCTCTTCCCCTCCCAAGGAAGCTGTAACTGCAGTGAGGTCTTGCCTCAGTCTCTTCCAGGCTGAAAAGACCAAGGGCCCTCAGTTATTCCTCATAAGGCTTTCCCTCAAGGCCCTTTTCTATCTTTAGTGCCCTGCTTTGGACTCTCTCTAGTAGTTAAAATATCTTTTTTACATTGTGGCACCCAAACCTGCCCCCAGCACTCGAGGTGAGGCTGCCCCAGTGCAGAGCAGAGGGGACAATCCCCTCCCTTGCCCGCCTGGAAATGCTGTCCCTGATGTCCCCAGGACACGCTTGGCCCTCCTGGCTGCCAGGGCACTGCTGGCTCATGTTCAACTTGCCATTGACCAGAACCCCCAGGGCCCTTTCCATGGCACTGCTCTCCAGCCTCTCACAGCTCTCCAGGACGTCTGTACGTCCAGGGCTACCCCATCCCAGGTGCAGAATCTGGCACTTTTCCCTGTTGAACTTCATATGGCTGGTAATGGCCAGTTCCTCTAATTGTTGAGATCTCTCTGCAGGGCCTCTTTGCACTCCAGTTATATGTCATTGTCAAACTTACTTAGAATTCCTTTGAGTCCTGTGTCCAATGTATAATATATTGGTAAATATTTAATTTGATTTTTAAAATTGCTTCTTTTCAAAGGGTAAGTATTCAATAACCTCAAGAACAGGAATTCAAGAACAATTTCTTTTATCTCCTACTGAAGTCTTTGTTGGAGGTGCAAACTTTTCTAGAGCAGTGTCCAGTTGTCAACCCATATGCTGCTGCTTAGGAGCAAATCTCTCCACATAAAAAATTAGTTCTGCATTAAATGCTTTACCTTAGAAGAGTTCTTGTTTCTTTAGCAACTGTAGCATTACAAATGGATCTTGGAGCAACCACCTAAGCCCTGGAGGAGTGCTGGAATTTCAGGTACATTGTTATTCTCAGTGATTTCAGTGCAGTTATTTCAACAGCTTCCAGCTTGGCATGACCTGTTGTGGAATTGTTTGTCTGAGGTAGTGAACTTAGATTTGAAAAGGAGTGGGCTTGCAAACCAGAGATCGAGACCTTATATTTCTGAAAATTTGTTCCTTCTCAGCATAGCTCTTTCTTCAGGACAAATAATGGTGTGAAATGATACTTACCTTTGATTTGGAACCTAATGGGAGAAACAGGAAATCACTCATTCATGCTACCAGCCAGCACAGCTGGGCTGCTCTCTGTGAGCAAACACTCCAAACGGACTAATTTTTTTCCATTTATTAAGATGTGTGGTGGGGAGATGATATGACCAATGACAAGATGGTGCCCTTTCCTGTCAAAGTCCAAGTACTCAGGAAAAAAATTTATTTACTGCTTAGGCAAATTTGTAAATGCAAATGAGTTCTCCAAATGGAATAAAACCTGTCACTGGGTAAGTGTTATTTAGCTAGTTCTGTTATCACTGGTGTTGAACCATTTTTTTTCCCTTTTTTTTCCCTAGCATTATTCTATCTCACCTTACTCATTTTACATATTAACTGAATTAATTAGTAGGGAAAGATTTGAGCCAGCTCAAATTTTACTGTAGCTGCATTACTTAACAGCAATGTGCAATCCATCAGACAGGCTAAAGTAAACACTTCACCGGGTCATAGTCTTCCTACAGCCCAGCCCATCTAAAATCCTGTATGAGATCACTGAAATCTCTAAGTAGATTACATGCTTACCATTGTAATGCAGGGAGATGTTCTGGTAACAAAACGTTTGCATCCAGCAATCAGCCGCTCTTGCTTCACCCAGCCATGCTGCTGAGAACAGAAGGTGGTATGGACTTGTGCTCTTTAGTCATTTAGAGCATTCCCTATCTAAAGGAAAGGCACATTTTAATTAGAAATGGGATACACTTACTCTGGTTTTATGGACAGCTGTTTTATTGTTCTGAAATACTTTCAGGGATGAAGTTATTTTCTATTTTTCCATCAACACAAGCCGAACGTCAAAGGTGTGAATGAAACCCCCACAGATCTAACCACATTGGCAAGTGGGGATCTGTCAACACTGTGCTAGCAACAGATATTATCATGGGTGCCAGTCCTCTCAAACCTGCCTGTTCAAATATCTCACCTTGCCCCTGTGAGCCCTCTGACAGGAACCTTTTGTAAAGCACCATCCTATTTTAGCTGGTTGCTGGTCTGGGATTCCCACTGCAGTGGGAAAAACCCTGTTCTGGCCCTCCAGCTACACCAACCACTGTGAGTGAATTCATGTGAATCATTAGCCTAATTTGCTAAATTGCCCTTAAATAATTCCTATCAGCTGCACGCTGCTCAGCATCACACCTCAGTGTCTATGGAACTGCTGTCTGCTGTGGCATGGAGAGGGTCAGAAAGCCCCTGCACCACGTAGGGCTCTTGCAGCTGCAGTGGGGATTTGCTCCTTTATTTCTCGTTGGAGACTGGATGTGCTGAGCCCAACAGGAGCATTCAATGGCAGTTCTCATCTTACTGCCTCTGGGGCTATCAAGGCAGCAGCTTCTTTGTGTGGCAGAAATACAAATTATCTGTTTCTATTTCAGCCATCCAGAATATTCAAATATATCATACTGAGATTTACTAAGAAAAGACACTTCTAAAATATTAAAGTAATGTTAAGAATACTTCCCCCTCCTCTTTAAATGCAGAAAACTACATTTTGGGGTAATCTGGAGCAATGGGAAGAGAGGCAGAAGATATGCTTATAGCTTGCTGGAGCGAATTCATGCAGTAACATCACTCTAAAATGTATAGTTGCAACAAAATTGTTTATAAGGAGAACAGAGTATACAGGAACTGTTCAAAAATGGAAAAAATGTAACTTTTTCATTGTGTTTTGGAACAGCTTTCCAAAAAGTATATTATATTGAAACCAAACAGCCCAGAAAATCCTTTGGAATTTGATTCAGAAGAAAACTGAATTTTTGGGCTTTTATCCAGCTTAAAATAAAGTCATACTACAAAATGTGAAATGCTTTTCTGAACTAGAATTTCCATACTTTGTATGGCTGTTCTTGTATTGTCTATGCTCTACTTAAGTTGCAGAAACAGGATGTGAAGGCCATTGCAAGATTAGTTTTTATTGACAGGTAGATACAAGGAGAGTTTATTCTTCCATATATTCAAACTTTCTAGTCCTCTTCTTTTATTGTTTTTTCCAGCTGCTGAGAGGTTTTGTGCTGATTTCCTGTTGGGAGGGAAGTTCCACTTAAATGTGGAAAGAAGGGAAGTCAGAATGGGAAGCCAATGCCAGATTAAAGAATAGGTATCTTGTCAGTATTACACATGTGGCAGGGAAGGAGTACAATTCTTCATAAGCAGCTGCTCTATTGGAGACAAGATGTCAGGCTCTATTCTTCCAAAATAATGAAAGTTTCCTTATGGGGCTTCAACACAGTGTGACTTACCTTTCTTCTGCATGAAATCCTTTGGGTTCATCCACTGTAGAATCTCAGCCTTGTGATACAATCTCAATTACATTTTGACAGGCAAAGGAGTGTCATAAAGGCTTACCCTATTTTGTCCCCTTCTGAAATAGTCCTTGTGAAGGATGTCATGGTTGAAACCCAGCTACTAACTGAGCCGCACCCAGCCACTTGCTCATTCCGCCCACAAGTGGGATGGGTGAGTGGACAGGAAGAGTAAAAGTGAATGAACCCATGGGTTAAGATACAGTTTACTAGGGAAAGCAAAAGCTGCACAATTAATTCACTGCTTCCCATAGGCAGAAATGTCTCCAGTCATCCCCGGGACAGCAGGACTCCAGCATAGACAGTGCAGACTTGGGAAAACAAGCACCACCACTCTGAACTTCTCACCCCTTTCATCCTTCTACCTCCAGCTTTATATGCTGAGCATGCCACCATATGAATGGGATACCCCTGTAGCCATTTGTGGGTAGCTGCCCTGGCTGTGTCCCCTCCCAACTCCTTGTGAGCCCTCCCAGCCTCCTCGCTGGTGGGGTGAGGAGAGGGGCAGAAAAGGCCTTAATACTGTGTATGCACTGCTCAGCAGTAGCTAAAACATCCCTGTGCTATCATCACTCTTTTCAGCACAAATCCAAAGCACAGCCCAGTACAACTGAGCTACTGAGAACTCCATCGCAGTAACCAAAAGTAATCTGAAATTAAGATTTCTCTGACTCTCTTGTCAGATTGTACTTAACGAGGTGTGATTCAAAGCACATTCACTCTTGCATCTGTATTACTTCACCTGGCAGCCTATTACTATAGACATTGGTCATTGCAATTAACACATAATTCAAAGTGAAAATAGGCAATATCCTAATTTCTTACATTAATTGAGACAAACTCCTTAGAGATGCCCCTATTCCTTCTCTTTCATTTAGTGCTCAGGCATTGTCTCACCTTTTTCTGCCCAGGTTTCCAACTTTGGTTTCAGGCAGCCATGCACAACCCCACCACTGCTATGGAGATGCTGCAGTGGCAGTGGTGTAACACACACAAAAACACTACCTCATCCCACTCCCCATCCTCACACAGCATCCCTCTCCACAGTGGAGGATGCCTGAGTGTGTAAATTCTACAAGGGCCTCTTCTACAGCAGCCCTCCTGGGTGTTTTGGCAGCTGCTGTACCTTAGAGTAGCCACAAAGGGCAGTCAAATCTTCAGACACAGTCAGGTGTGTAGCAGTGGATTATCCAAGATGAACAGTGCTGCCTTGGAAATGGGAAGAGTACCACTGCACTGCACATCTGGGTTTATGTAATGTGGTATTGTTTCTGAAGTTACACACTAAATGTTTTTGCAGACCTTTTGTATGATAACGGTTGCTTCATGGAAACAAATCTGTGTTCCACATCATTTAAAATCTCCCTCTGTACACTCTCAATTGATAGAGCACAAACACTTTTAATCTGCTCTAAAATGGAAAGCCCAGATTCTTCATCAGGATGATTTTCTGTTTGTGCTTTTGCTGGTCTTGTTTCTCTTAAGTATTTTCTCTAATACCAGTTCAATACATATTCTAAATTATACAGAAACTCTTCATTCCTTGGACACCTCAAACATTCAACAAATACTACACATAACCAACAACATATCATCCGATTGCCAAAAGCTGACTATTATTCTGCATGATCAAATCACAAAATCCCCTGTGTCTGTCTCCTATCTGGGGCATGGATTTAAAAGGCAGCTGTATTGTGACTTCTATTCATTTGTTTGGAGCATTGCACAAGCCATGCTAAAAATTACATAAATCAGCCTTTGTTTAATGTTAACTGATAGCCTTTATTGATCACTGGCCAAATTTCTTTTTGAATAATCTGTATTTAGTTCTGTATTTAATAACTCTTCTGGGTTCTATTATAAAAACCTGACAAATAAAGTCCTTTAAAAGAGTCATTTTACCATGTCCTTCCTCAAAATCCAGCTCATTGCATAAATTTCCAAAACCACACAGAAACATTCTTTAAATGAATATGAATTAGATGGAACATCAGGGCTTTGTTTGACCTTTGACTAATTTGGTATACTATGGGAGCAGTGTCACTACCCAGTGACCCTCCCCACCACTGGGATAGCCTCAGTGCACACTGGTGCCCTTGCCAAGCCAGTTGCATGTATGTGACCATGCTCTCCCATCAGGTCTTTTCTCCTGTTCTACCTTGTGGAACACAGGAACAGGATGGATTAATAGCTCATCATTTTTACTATGGTTATTTATTACTGCCTTGCTGTGTGGGCAAAACAGATGCAGAGAGATTTAGAATACAAACACCAGCTAAGCCATGCAAAGCTGCTTGTGGATCCCTGAGTCAGCAGCATCCTGCTCTGTGTCTGGATGGGGGGAGAGAGCAGCCCTGTAGTCTACTGACACATTGCTCCACAGCTCTGCAAGCTGGACACATGGGTCTGCATGTGCCTTTTCTCCTTGGAGTGGTCCTGCTGCAACTTCACCCTCTGAGCTGGCAGCAGGGATGGAGTAGGAGACTGCTGCTGGGTCACCATTTATCTTGTCTGATGCACTGTCAGTTAAGTGATCTCAATCAAATATTGTTGTAAAAGGGCTTTCACAGTCTGTGGGGAAATGGATCCCATCTGTCTCTGAGCAGTGACACGCCTCATCTTTGCTTATGTGATGGATTCTTTTTCGTACCAGATGTTATGTTAGCTAGGCTTCCTAGCCAGAAACATTTTAGTGGTTTCAGAGGGACTGTGATAGCTCTTTGCTTAGCTGAGTTGGTTTGTCTACCACAGGCAAGATTTTGTTAGCGTTGAAGAGGTTATAGAAGAGCCAAGGAAATACTACCTTTATTCTTGCTCTATAGGAACAATCTGATACACATTGGGTCTGCTGAGCTGTTTTAATGAGTTTGCACTTGCTTGTGAGATTTGATCCTAGGAGAATCTTGACCCATCAGCTTTAGACTGATTGCCAACAGGCAGTTACTCATAAAGATGAAAAGCTCCACTTTATTCCAAGCCTGGAAATAAATGAACTCCCTCCAATTTACTGGGCTTCCTCACTTCTTCCATCATTCATCTCTGGCAGAAGTGTTAGTGTCAAGATTCCATTGACATTTTCCATGTCTCTGACCACAGATGTTCTCAGCACATTAGAGGTGTTTTGAGACAGTTGTGGTGAATATAATTAGAACAGAATAGAATCATTTACTTTGGGAAGGACCTTTAAAATCATTGAGTCCAACCACTAATGTAGAACTGCCAAGTGCATCAGTACACCATGTCCCTGGACTTATAGCCGTCCTTCCAATGTACATTTGTGAGAGTGTTGATTTACAGAGTATTCTCTGTTCTACATTGATATTTCCAAGGAATTGAATGTTTCTGAATGACTGGGGTCTTCTATTCTTTTAAAGGAATTCTACATATGCCCCATTTATTCAAGGGTATATTGTTCTTGGCATTCAGGTAGGATAGACTTGGTTAAGTCCTGTCTGTACCTCATTTATATTGATGTCACTTGAAGTAAACTTATTGTTCGGTCACGTTTAGCACTTAGCATGTCATAGTTTCCTAGAGCTATTGTGTAAGGCACTGGGGATAACATACAGACATAGAAAAAATTGCTTTTATTTCTTTGGGACATAGCCTGGGGTCCAAATCCATCCCTGTGTATCAGGCTTTGTGGCTTGTTGGAGTGTGTTTTGGAGATAGAAAACTGTGGCTTGTGTTATACTGCAGGTCCATTTCCCTTACTGATTGTTAAAACTAAGAAATTGGGGAAAGAAGTTTTTTGTTCTTCTATTTATACTTTTATGCTAAAGAGACAAGAAACTGTGCTAGCACTTGTTTGTGCAGGCCATGCAGACTCATCCTGCTTTTCTTTAAACAGCTCAGACCAACTCTGTGAATGATTAGGAAGCACTCCTGGGAGCTGGGTTGTGTGAGTAGATGTGCCAAAGGGACCCACCAGCCACCTCTGCAGGACTGTGCTGCCCCCAAACCTGGCTGTCCCATTCTGTGTCCCATTCCAGCTGCCACTCCTCATGGGGGGAAGAATGCTGATGTCAGCAGGGAAAAATTGCCTGTCTGGCAGCATTTTGACCAGCAGTTCCCATAAGCTGGGCAGACTCCATTCTGACCTGCAGATCTGCTTCACTCTAACCCACCTGCTTTGGAACCAGATTGTCACTGACCTACTTCTTTTCTGTCCGTGGCCCAGCTTGGCTGCTTTCTTCACTGCTGCCTGCCCTGGCATCTCACAGCTGCCTTTCCATCTGCATGGTAACACACATTACCCCAGGACAACATGTTTGGTTCATAAGAGTTATCAGCTCATTCCCTTTGTGGAAAGATCACTGTAACCTGATGTGCTCCCTCTGATATTTGTCAGCTTTACCTGGGGAAAGGAGCAGGGAAAGAAAAGTTAAGAGAGCATCTCTGACTGCAAGGGCAGATATTTTTGCCTTTTGCATACAGTTTTCATTCCCCCCAGCTAGCGCTGGAACCAGCCAACAGAATTCTTTCTTATGCCAGCTTGAGTACATCAAGAAGTTATCTAATGCAGTGTCCAAGTTTGGCCAGAGTGGTTTTGGTTTAGTAATGTCTCTTACAAATACATGCCAAAGTATCTAGTTTTCTAGTAATAGCTTTAGCCCTGGCAATATGACTCTTAGAACAAATACCAGGTTTTAAAATCTATCATGAATGTGTTTGCAATTAGTTCACTTTTTATCTTTCAAATATAAGAGGAGGATTTATGCAAAATGACACAACTATGAGTTGGACAGGCATTAATTTGATCTATATAGCAAAATAGGGCTTTGCTAATGAGAGAGAAAACAAGCCACTGTCTAATGTAAGATGTACAGTAATATATCTGTCTTTATAGAAAATTATTCCCTCTAGCATCTTTTCTAACTCACAACACAGCCGAACACTGTGATCTTTCTGCATACTTAATTTGAAGTGATTCTTTAACACCTTATTAGAGATTCAAAATGTGAAAGATTCAAGAAGCAGTCAGATTGGGGTTTTGGTTAGGGAACTTTAATCTGAAAAATTCAGGTTCAGAGTCTCAGTTCCTGAGAATTTAACTTTTTGGTTTTGGAGATATTGCCAGCTACCTCAACGAGGAAAGGTTCCTACTTCTTTACTTTCATTTCTTCTTATTTCAGTGATTATAAAGTAAGGAAAAAGTTTCAGGAAAACATCCTTTGTGGGAAGTAAGTAACTTTTGGCAAGAATAAAATGTGATTTCTTAACAGGCATATTGGAGCAATGAAGTTATCCAGCAGCCTATTAATATCTAACCTACTATCGCTGTGTCCTTGAATGTGGTTTTGAATAATGTCTGCCTCTGAATCTCTTTTTGTCCTTTTTCTTTCCTTGCTTTCCTGCTCCACCCCTGCAGTCCCTTTCCAAATCATGCATAAATTGTCAGTCTAGGATACAAAGTCAAATCTATGCTTCATAAACAACAAAACTTTTCAAGATTTTCCCTTTATTAGGAAAAAAGTTAGAGCCCCCTTAGCAGCCAACACACAAAACATAAATTCCTGCTGAAATAACTGTACATTCAGGAACACAGTTTAGTTATTGCTGGTGTCTGTGAATGTAATTTTCCCTCATACACTCTTGTCTGCTATTGTAACATGAACACTGCAAAGATTTGGGAAGGTGTTTCTTGACTACACTATTTATTTAATTATTAAAATTTTATTATTAAGCATGAAGAATTTGCTGAGTGATCTCTTTAAAAACCATGTCTATTTTCACAGAGGAGCCTCAGTTTGGACAGCAGCCAGTCTGTTAATGCAGGAAACTGGTCAGCTTGTATGGAATATTTGCTAGTCCCTGCAAGATTCAAGTTCCACTAAAAGGTTTCCAGTACATTGATTGCAATACTAGTGAAGACCTCACATTTTCGTTTTTATTTAGTCACAAAAAAGTTTACATTTTAGTTGTCAGCAACGTTTACAGTAAAAGCATCACATACATAGGCTCTGCCTTAGTCTGCTATATCTGGTTGCTTTGGTGTATTTGTTCTATTTACAGCAACCACAGATATTTCCAAGAAACATTTATATTGACAGGAAAAACATTGCAAGTATATATTCTTGGTGGAAGTATCAAAAATGACACATTTCACTTAGTAAATCAGCAGTTAAATGTGTCTGGCAGTTTTCATGCTCTGGTAAGGAGGTGGAGAGCACTGGGGTTCAGCCTGCAATGTGACCTCCCTCTCTTGCTCCACTAAATATATTAAGAAGCCTATTACCAATTTTAACAACGATGAGAGTAACAGGGTCTGTGCAATGCAAAGCAGGTGGGATCATCCATTACAGTTGCAAATTGTCATTCAGTCATAATGTTCATTCACAGTTACTCTGCTGGAACTGGGGTCAGCTCATATAAACCTGACCTCAAGCTCAATTCTCTTTTCAGGAGCAGATTTGCCTCCTTCTCACAGTGACTCACAGGAGAGCAAAGTCACGCTCCTTGAGCAGAGCCTGAGTTTTCTGCATTGTTGAATAAACATCCCAATATTTGGGACTGCCTTCAGCCCAAGAGAAAACACTTTGTGTGTGTATTTGGCCCTGGAAAGGTACCATTGTTAAAGATACTCTGCTTGTGCATGTGTGCAACCCTTGAACCCTCATCTCCTTGATATTCACTGAGATACCCAGCTAGTGCAAACTCTTATGAATTTAAAGACAGGCTAGCTCAGCAATGCAATGAAGTTGAATGGTAAGGCATAATCTGTTTTCAACATAACACTATTCATATTCCCATACATCTCAGCTGTATCTTTATGGAATGGCCTATCAGCTTTTCCATCCAGCACTCTATCCCACATAAGACTTGGACAATGCTGTCAGGCACATGGTATGATTCTTGGAGTTGTCCTGTGCAGGGCCAGGTGTTTGACTTCAATGATCCTTCATGGGTACCTTCCAATTCAGGCTATTCTTCGATTCTGTGATTTACTTGGTACTATCATGCGGTGACAGCTCCCTGCCTTGTCTTTGGTTGAGAACAAATTCTGTTCTGTTTTAGCTGAGATGCAAATACTTTTACACTTAATAGGAACACAAAATTTTCTTACTGATAGATACCATTTGGGTAATAATCTTTAAAAAAATTAACAAGGTGTAAAACCACTTCGAGATACAAGGAAGGAAGAGGTGAAAACTTTTATCAAAGTAATGCAACTGGAGAAAAACATGTGCACTTCTGGATAGGCAACTGTCTCCATTATGTCCTGAAGAAGCAGCGGAGAAAGATTTTTCATATCCCAAACCTTATGAGTTGTTGTTCAGTTTCCTTTCTTCCAAGTGTGAGTTGCTACATTTATGAACACAGACTCTCTTATCGTTTTAGACCATCATGACAATAACGGCACTAGGGCCTTAAAATTTAGGATATGGGATGAGTCTTTCAAATCTAATGGAAATACATGGAAGCCATTCAACCCAGCTGCCTTGAATTAGATTTGAAAAAAGGACTGAAGACATTTTTATATAATTTTTGTGTCTCTTGGTTAAAACAAATTTCAATTCAGTGATTACTTACCTGTCCAGATAGAGAAATCACTACTAGGCCCTAAATAAAGGTGGATTTGGAGGGTTGTTGCTTCAGTAAGGAATTAAAAATACATTCACATCAGCCGTACCAGAAAGATTTTATGGTGGTCAGCGGAAATAAATCCAGTTGGAAGCCAGTCACTAGAGGTGTTCCCTAGGTGTTCAGTACTGGGACCAGTCCTGTTTATTACTGCCATCGACCATCTGGACAAAGGGATTGAATGCACCCTCAGTCTGTTTGCACCAGTTTGGGTGGGAGTGTTGATCTGCTGGAGGGCAGGAAGGCTCTGCAGAGGGATCTGGACAGGCTGGATCGATGGGCTGAGGCCAGTGGTGTGAGGTTCAACAAGGCCCAGTGCTGNTCTGTTTGCACCAGTTTGGGTGGGAGTGTTGATCTGCTGGAGGGCAGGAAGGCTCTGCAGAGGGATCTGGACAGGCTGGATCGATGGGCTGAGGCCAGTGGTGTGAGGTTCAACAAGGCCCAGTGCTGGGTCCTGCCCTTGGGTCACAACAACCCCAGGCAGAGCCACAGGCTGGGGCAGAGTGGCTGGAAAGGACCTGGGGGTGCTGGTGACAGCAGCTGAACATGAGCCAGGGTGTGCCCAGGTGGCCAAGAAGGCCAATGGCATCCTGGCCTGGATCAGCCATAGTGTGGCCAGCAGGGCCAGGGCAGGGATTGTCCCCCTGTGCTGGGCACTGGTGAGGCCACAGCTCGAGTGCTGTGTCCAGTTCTGGGCCCCTCAATTTCAGAAGAACATTGAAGTACTGGAGCGAGGGAAAGTGACCAGAGAAGGGCAACAGAGCTGGGAAAAGGTCAAGAAAGTCAGACTTACAAGGAGCTGCAGATGTAGTTTGGGTTCTTTAGCCTGGAGAAATGGAGGCTCAGGGGAGACCATATCACTCTCTACAACTGCCTGAAAGGAGGTTGTAGCCGGGGGGGGGTCAGTGTCTTCTGCCATGTGTCAAGTGAAAGAATGAGAGTAAATACCTTTAAATTGCATCAGGGAAGGTGTGGGAAAGTGACTGGGCCTAAAATTAGAGAAAACATGGAAGTCATATTCACATCTAACAGAAGTTATAACAGTCAAGAAATTACAGGGTGAAATGCAGATGCTACTCTCTGGATGGGATTACTCACTTCCAAAGTGCAATTACTTCACAGTGAAAATGATGTATACCGAGTCACTCAAGCTCTCTTTAAACGCAAAACCAGTATAAAAGTAAGTTAAAAATGGGGAGAAGTAAAAGAAAACTCCATCATAACTTCTATGAGATCAACAGGGTGAATCTGTCTTTTTCCCCATATGGATGCCTATTGGGTAAGAATTGCACTCCATGCATGCCTGAATTATTATCTGGACCTAACTTTTATGGGTGATTAGAGCTTGTCTGTATATTGTTTTGAGTATACTTTTGCAGCCAGATACTATAACCATCAATCTTTGAACTTTAACATGTCACAATTTTCTATTATATTAATAAAGAATGTATTCTGCAAACTGTAAGCATGAGTCTTTCACAGGCTCCAGCAGTTGCTGACAGCAGGTAACACACTCGACTGTGGTGACCTGCGAGGGGGTCTCTCTTATGCTGTTGTGTGTCCCTGAACAAGTTGAACTGCCCTCCAATCCAGGTGGCATAACCATCTCTAGAAGTGTTCAAGAGGTGCCTGGATGTGGCACCTGAAATTCAGAGAGAGAACCTTTCTAAAGTCAGGATAGATGCAGATTACACGTTTCAGGCTAGATGGTGTGTATTCTAGCCCTTTGCATCAAATCCCAAGGCAAGTTGATTTTTTTTGGAGAAATACATCAAAACCCACTACACTCAGAGCAGACTCTGAAGATACTGCTGTTAATTCTGGTACTTTCTCAAAGCACTGTGTATACAAGATATAGAAGCCTATAGGTTGATGTAATTAACTTCTGAATCTAGGAACCTGTAAATCAGTACAAGATTGTAACTCTGTGTACTTGAAGGGAAACAGACAGAAAATTTGTGCAGTGGATATGCTGCAGGACATTTCATTGTGAGCAGTCAGTAGTCAGAATAGTGCACATCTTCTCGTGATAATTATTACGCACAAGAATTTATTTTGCATGAGTAGCTATTTTCAAAGTATAGAGAATGAATGTGAATGTAGGGATGCATATGTAACTACACAGGCATTCATAACTTGAAATCATGGTCCTAATATTTCAGACAACAGAGAAAACAATATAAAATAAAGGCTTCTTCCATTGCAACCTTGTTCTGTGCCTGCCACATCTGTGCATGGTTGCTTCCATGTACCTACAGCAATCCAAGCTTACCCATTTGAGTAAAGCCCTCACTTTTCATGGTAGCACAGTTCCTCCTTTATGGCAAGCTGCTCAGTGTGTGGGACTCTCACAGGCACAGCAACTCTCAGCAGACAGCAATAGTCGTATTATTAGGCTGGAAACCTGCCTTTAAAAATATAAATATACAGTTATTTCCTGGTAAAAATACCATCAGATGGTATCTGTAATCAAAACCTCTCTTCCCACATCCATCTCCTTCTGCCAAAACTGTAAGGATTTTTCCACTGTTCTCTGACATTTCAAGCTGTTCCCTGGTCCTCTGATGCTTATGGTTGCACAGTAGTGTTTTTCACAGCTGATCTCAGTTTAATATATAAACACGTCATTTCCCAAATAGAGGTGCAAGTCTTTCAGACATGGTCAAAATTTCCTTTTGGTGATCCTAACATGACTTCAGCATGGTGCCTTCACTGGTAAGAAAGTCGTATTTTTGCCTTGAGATACTGTTGTGGGCAACAGCTCTTGAGGGAAGAGACAAAACACATTGCCCTCTGAGATAATGGTGTCTCCCATGGCTGTTAAATCTCTGCCCTCCCATTCCCATAGACAGGGATTGACAGGGTTATTATCATGTCTGCTTTCCTCCCAAAACGATTGAAGTTAAATGTGTCCTTTTCTCCTGTGACTTTTATTCTGATATGGGCCAGGGCAGATGGTCAGCGTTAGGGATGATCCAGATAGAGACACAGACCTGGGACAGAAAGGGGACAGGCAGGACTCAGCAAGAGGGAGGGGGTCACCCAAACTGAGCAACAGCCATGGCTTTCCAGAGTGGCTCTTGACTGGAAGCATCTTGTTTCTTCAGGAAACAGTGTCTGCAAAACAATTTACAAATTGAAAATATGACCTGGCAAATCACTTTTAAAGGGTGCTAGCTCCAGTGTAGCCATGCAGTCAGTGTCAGTACTGGGTCAATGAGCTCAGAGCACTGGCCTACCTTGTCTTAGGCACTCCCAAGTTGCCAATAAACTTTTCTTCTCCTTCTGTGTGGGAAATACTACACCATTATGCTCAAAATTGTCTTTGTGGACTAAGAAAAAGCATGACACATACATAAATCAAGCCAAGAATTTATTGTTACTTCAACAAAAAATCTTAATGGTCTAATCCAAGAATCATTAATTAATCTATAATTCAAGAATGTAGATGTTATTATTGCAGGAGAAGGGAGACCAGTAATGCAGTTAGAGCACTTCTGTACAGTAGAAGTCTCAATCATAGCAATAATAAAATTGGCATGCATATATTTAATATTTTTTACCCCTTTCCTTGCACCCTTCCGCTTTCCTCTGTACCTTCAGGAATTGTGGACCAACTGGAGAGGATAACAGCATCAACCATAGCCCCTGGAGTCACTGTGAGGAACGTGATGGCCATGGCATTGGATTCTTCTTCCTTCCCCAATATGCATTTGGGATAAGGGTTTTTTTTTAATGTTTTCCAAAGCAGATTTATATCTTTCTCTTGCTTTACTGGTCTACGGCTTCATTTTACAAATGTACTTACTACATATAGTACTATTTATGTATGTTAGATATTATTTCCTTTTTCCCTTTGTTAGTTGTAAAATTGTGTTTGTCTAGATTGGGATTCATATTTCTAGAATGGACAACTGATGAGTCTCCAGTGCCAAGCCTGTGGCCCATCTCTTACTGCTCCAGCCCCATAAGCCTCTGTGATGCACTCTGTATCTCCACTTCTCAAATCTTCTGCTGTCATACCACGCCTCTATTTCTTTGCCCTATGTTGTGTGTACGAGTCTTAAACATCTCATTTAACACAGCACCACCACTTGCTACTGCCAGCTATATAAAACCATGATTGTACCATGCAAGGATAAACACAAGGAGAGGGAATTAGCCATCGGCACCTGGGTAACTGGAGGCTAAACAAAGCAAAACAGAGCTGCAGGCAAGTCAAGAGGTATTCAGACAGAGCAAACCTGAGGAGTCTCAGTCCTGAGGCCTTGGAAGGCCCTTGCAAAGCTCATGGGTTCCTGGTGGAAGGCAGTACTGCACTCTAGGGCTACAAGGTTACATAGCAGAAAGGTGTTGTCTCTGGAGATACTTCAGTTTCCATAATCACTCTCTAAAAGCAACACATTCACAAAGAACTCAAAACATTTCACAGTCATCTTCCAGCCATGATATATGTGCAGAGATTGGGAAAGCTTGGGTTTTCTTTTAAAGCTGCTGGGTTGTAGGTGCAGCTGAGGTCACTTGGTCTGTTCAGCCTGGAGAAGAGACTGAGGGGAGACGTCATTGCAGTTACAACTTCCTTGTGAGGGGAAGAGGAAGGGCAGGCACTGATCTCTTCTCTGGTGAGCAGTGACAGGGCTCAAAAGAATGGCCTGAAACTGTGTCAGGGGAGGTTTGAGTTGGACATCAGGAAAACGATCTTCCCCCAGAGGGTGGCTTGGCACTGGAACAGGCTCCTGAGGGAATTGGTCACAGCACCAAGCTGGACAGAGTTCAAGAAGTGTTTAGAAAATGCTCTTGGACACAGGGTTTGACTCTTTGGGATGGTGGGGTGGAGGGCCAGGAGTTGGACTTGATGATCCTTGTGGGTTCCTTCCAACTCAAGTTATTCTGTGACTTTGTGAAAACCCATGTGCTGAATATCAATGCTGTCTATAAGAAGTTAAGCATGGCTCCTATTGCCAGAACGACTGTGGGCTAAGATGATTCCTGCCACTGTGGTGCTCTCATGGTCTGGGATGCTTGTGGGGCTGAAATACCTGGTGTCCCAAGTTTACTTCTTTAGATGTTTTTTGTATTTCTCAGTCACACTTCCTGCACGTGTTTTTGGCCATTGCTTTTTGATAAGTATTTTATTGTAGCTAAATAGAAATATTTTTAAATTCATGTTTCATCCTTAGCAAGGACAAATTCAAAAGTTTCTATTTCCAGTGGTTTAGTATATGAAAGAAAATTCTATGACTTATTCAGAAATTATTAAGACTTAGCTTTTTCCCAGATTGTCTGATCATTTTGACTGATCCAGCATGTTTAGGACACTTCATGTGAACAGGGTTTAAAAACTAGAGCTGTGTTTGCTGGCCTTCCCATAAGATGGCCATCCTGTACCTAATGTCAGCCCAGCTCCCAGAGATTAGCGAGTTCTGGGCCTGGACAACAGCGTGGTTCATCTGCAGACTCCTGCAAGAGTTCCCCCACGGTGGACTCTGCTTCCCAGTCCAGCCTGTGGCACTGCCTGGCACTGGGAGCTGCTGAGACCAGCAACCAGGCACGGGGAGAGCAGTGTCTGTGCCCTGGGATGCCCGTCACTGACTCCATGGGCAGATAGCCAAAATATCCACTCTGTGTTTCTGGCTGATTGTCTTCACCTCTTCTGTTCCTGTTTTAGTTTGAGGGGATAGGATAAGGCATGAAAAAGCACTTTGGAAGGACATTGGCATTGCCTGTCCTGGCACTACAAAACAACTACAGAACAAGGAACTGCAGCGCTTTGCAAAATTATCCCCTCCTATGTTCCTCTGCATCTTTGTCAAATGCAGAATCCAAGTTTTCAGACAGTCGTTTACATGTCTTAATAATCTTTCAAAAATGTTTAAACAATTCCAACTCCAGCTGTACTTACAGTTGGCTTAAACTTTTCTTTCATACCAAACATATTTACCAGAGGCTGCATCATTTTACAGTATATTGGAATTTCAGATTAGCTTGATTTGCTCTCATATTATTCCATTGCTTTTGATATATTTGCTCTCATATTATTCCATTGCTTTTGATATGTCTTATACAGAAATCATTCAGGCATGCCGAACATTGTGCACTGTTGTTGAAAAGTAACATAAAGAAAGGAAAAAAAACCTTATAAAATATTCAAAGGCTGCAGTTTTTTAATTACAACACAGCATGTGAAAAGACCTCTGAAAAACGCACAATGTACCAGATTTGTATGTATTTAAACATCAGTTCATTAATAAAAATAAAACTATTATAGTCTCTTTATTCCACCTCAGGAGACTTTAAAAGGGTTCTCACATGCTACAGTTGCCCTATAATCACATTTCCAAAAAATGAATTCAAGACTGAAAATATAATTTATTACCCTAGAGTAATATATAATGTGGTGATTCATCTCATCTAAAAGCAGCTGCTTTCTTTGTCACCTTTGTAAGTAGCATTCATTTCCCTGGCATGAGCACAATTTACAAATTCATCCCAAGGCTCAGATAGCATCATTAGCATATATTTAGCAGTAGCAGACAGTGAGCAGCAGGTACAAATGGCTGGCTGATGAGCTAATATGCTTTGGGCACTCTTCCAGCTTGTATGATAAGAGAGAAAAAACACTACTTCAAAGCCTGCGAGTCACAAAACAATTAGCAGAAAAGAATGACAAAATGATCTAAGTACTCAGCACTGAACAGGGGGTATAGGTATACTGACATGATGTTTATAATTCTAGTTAACACATGAAATTATAACCTGAGTGAAGAGATGCATCAGTGTGTTATAGTCTCATTTAAATATCTGCTTGTTTCTTTGTGTATTTTGTGTTTTTTTCTGTTTGGTTTCCTTTATTTTTTGATTTTTAGAGAGGTGCCAGTAATAAAAAGTGGGCATCTGCTACCTACCATCAGTGTGGGCAATAAATAGGCAACAAATCATAGCTGGAAGATACTGATGTCAACAAGATTTGAATATTTTCATTTTATTGAAGGATACCAGTTTCCTTATATATGTTGATATACAAATGTGCAAGAGCTGAGCAAGTGTGTTTGTCATAATTTATTTTCTTCCAACCTGAAAGCAGATACCTGGCACTGTTTCTCAGTGACACAGCCATAGAGTCCCCTTCAAAATATGCTGATAATTAACCCTTTAGTATGTTAAAAAATACATATCTTGAAAGACTGTATTGCAGTTGGTGGTTTACCCTAATTCAGCCTCGTTTCGTAGTAATTGTGACACTCGAAACCTTGTCTCTGGTTTCAGTAGTGCTTACTGCCTGAGCTGGCACCATGCAGGAACATCACAATTCATATGTGAAATGCTGGCTGTTTTATCATACAGGACCATTCAGTGGGACCTGGATAAGCTGGAGAGTTGGGTGGAGAGAATTCTAACGAGGTTCAGCAAGGGCAAGTGCAGGGTCCTGCACCTGGGGAGGAATGACCCCAAGTACCAGCACAGGCTATAGAGCAGCTCTGCTGAGAAGGACCTGGGGGTCCTGGTGGGTGACAAGTTGACAATGATCCGGTAGTGTGTCCTTGTGGCCAGGAGGCCCAGTGGCATCCTGGGGTGCATCTGGACGTGTGTGGCCAGCAGGCAAAGGGAGGTGATCCTGCCCCTCTGCTTGGCCCTGGTGAGGACATATCAGGAGCACAGTGTCCAGTTCTGGGCTTGTCAGTACCAAAGAGACAAGGAGCTCCTGGAGAGGGTCCAGCAAAGGGCCACAAGGATGATGGGAGGTCTGGAGCATCTCCTTATGAGACTGAGGGAGCTGGGACTATTTGGAAAAGAGAAGACTGAGATGCACATAAATCTATCGAAGACTATAAATGCACATAAACATCTCAAAGACAAGTGCTAAGAGGATGGTGCCAGACTCTTTTTGATGGTGCCCAGTGACAGGACAAGGAACAATGGCCATGAACTAAAACACGAGAAGTTCCACTTCAACATGAAAAAAGCTTCTTTACATTGAGGGTGACACCGGAGCAGGCTGCCCACAGAAGTCATGGAGTCTCTCTCGCTGGAGACATTCAAAACCCACCTGGACATGTTCTTGTGTCACCTCTCTTGATGACACTGCCTGGGCAGGGGGTTGGACTGGATGATCGCCTGAGGTCCCTTCCAACCCTAATAAATACGTGATTCTGTGAAAGGCAGTTTAAAGCAAAACAAATAGCCAGCATTTCCAGATGAGTGTAAGCTCAAATGCACCTTGCACTCTAAATTCCTAAAGAGAGGCTCTCAGCTTAGCTGGTAGATGTTGGGTCTCACCCTTGACATGTAAGTATTGGGACTCAACCCTCTGGAACCATGAACTCTCCTATCAGAGAAAAGCCTGCAGGATCAATCAGAAGAAATTGAACTCAGTTTAAGGTTTCAGTTTCTGGATACTGCACTAAGGGGGCAGATGCATAATCTAGACCTTGCTCTCCTTCAAGTGACCTCTAGCAACACCATCACAACTCTAAGAAACTCAGATAGAGCAAGGTCCAGTAAATCTGTGCTGATGAATTTTACATGCACCTTAAGCAATGAGGTATTTGACCTTACAAAGACCTGAGCAACCTTGAGGGAGGTGCAAAATGCCTTGAGAGAGGTGCAAAGTGCACCTGCATTGCATCAGTCCCAATAACAGAAACATGAAGATGTAAGTAGTTATGGAAAGAGGTGCTTTCAGGATTGAGTGGTGGCTGATGAAGGTTTTTTAAATATATAATTTGAGAATTAGATACCTTCTTAAATGTAGCCCTAAACATTCTTGTTTTGCAGCTTGTGGCAGCAGCCCATATATTGGCTTCATTACACTCTGGGACACACCTCTGCTTTGGGCTCCTTAGTATTGCTTATCAGGACTCTAAGAGAGGAAAAGCCCACTTACATTATCTCCCCACTGATAGAGATTAGATTCTGATCACTGTCAGACTCTGAAATTACAACATTTGAGCAGGAATTAAAATTGAGCCAGAAAGAGTTCAAATTAACCACTGAAACAGTATTTCAGTGACAGCTATTCACAAGAGACAAAAAAGTATCTGACAGGTAAAATCTTGACAAAAGGTTTCATGAATTTTTAATACAAGTTCTAAGAATGCAGCCAGCCTAGCTGGAGTAAAGATTCAATGTAGAAAGGATACACATATAGAAAATCTATACAAAAATAGAGTTGTTTCAGATAGAACATGCCTGATGTACCAATAACAAGACAAATGTTGAATCACCCCTAGAGATAAACGTGTAGATAACATTGCCAATTGCTACAGATCACAGACCCTGCTCGACAGATTAATTTTATCGACCTGTTTTTGCCTGTTTTCCTTTGTTATGCTTTTTCCTCTCTCGGGCAGTGGGGACAGTGACTGGTCTGTGGGAATGTGGTTCTGCAGAAGGCTGTTAGCAGAAGGATGGCGTGGTATGGTGTGAAGGGCAGAAGGCCTGTCCTGCCTCACACATGAGGTGATGCATTGCAGCAAGGCTGAGAACCATGTAGGCTCAAAAAGCCTTTCCTGCCTTTTCTGGTTTTGGGATTCCTGTGCATATGCAGCTGCATCTCCGGCTGGGAATCTGACCTGTGCTAGAGCAGTGTTAGCCTCTAATCCCAGTTTAGAAAAGATGCTAGGAGTGAGAAAAGTTGTTTAGATTTTGTACAAATTCTACAATATAGAGGAAATGATTTGGCATCTTTTCTGTGCAAAAATTTTCAGACTAGTTTGCATGTGTCAGCTACATATGGGAATTCAGGTATTAGAGCTGCATACCTCCCTATGCAAACACTGGGCATTCTAGTTTAGTATTAGGCTTAATTTGATTTACTTTATTTCAGCACATGAGCAAATAAGGCTAAATGGGAATAGCATGAATCCCGAATGTGCACATGAACATAAGGTTTTAACTTGGTTTAGCTAATCTACTTTAGGTCTAATTTGAACAAAATTTCCTGACTATCAGTGCAGATAACTGTTTAAGACCCATAAAGAATGCAGATCCTGTAAACCTAGCTTAAGGTGCCTGGCTCATGGAGAGGATCTCTGCATCAGGTGACTTGACTTCCTGAACAATTTGCGTACACATATCCCAGGGGGAGAAGCAAAAGAACATATAGAAGTAGTCAGTGGAAGGAATGAGCACTTGCGTCACGAGACACAGCCCCTTGAGAGCTTATGTCCTTCCTGTACAGCTTCAGATGAAAGTTTTTATAACTTGGGGACTAACAGCCCAGAGTAATCTTTGGCAGATGGGCACCTACAGTGTGTCCTGTTAAGGAACAAGGTAATGCTGAGGCCTGACTGATGCCAGTGTGAATGTCACTGCCTCCTGCACAATGCCCGGGATAGCAGTGAAATAGTTTCACCCATGTGTAAGGGAATCCCAGCTCCTTTGCCTCAGAGATTCAGGAACATGTCTCAGGAACAAGCATCTGTGATTAATGTGAGCTAAGGCTTGTCCTTTCCTTATTGCCTCCAAGTGCAGAAGAATGCAAGGGAGGTTGCGAGATGACCTTGCAGCCCTTTGAGCATGTACTGCCAGAGGTTCCTTCTGCCAGGGCTGCTCCTGTATTTTAGACCAAGCAGTAATGATTTCAAAGAGAAAATAGCCACAACTGCCTTCTCCAGGATACCTCACTCATTGGGCATTCACAATTAAGAATGATCCAAAGGGAAACTTGCAGCATCCCTCAGCTTCTCTCTTTGGTTCTCAACAAACAGCTCCACAGTCTGCGCACGGACTATGAGGAAAGAGAAAATTACTTCCCTCTTCCTTCTCATCTTCCTGCCCTAACAAGTTCCAGACAGGCTTTCCTTACCACACTGATACACTGAGCAATGTTCCAAGGTGCAGAATCAGCCCTTTATCCGGTTACTACGGTGAGCAGTTAAAATTCTTTCCTCCCCACTCCCAAGCACAGGGATTCATATTGCTCAACTCCTTCAACCAAATACACCCCTTAACTACGGTTCACAGTGTGAGCAACTGGTTCTTGAACTGAGACACACTTGCATGTGCTGTGGGGGTAAGGGCAGCAGAGCACAGAAACTTAATTATTTTAGACACTGAGAGACTGAACTGTTGTTGCTGACAACCACCTGGGGGAAAAGACCAGCAGAATAGGACAAGCTCACTACTGAGCTGCTCACCATTGCAGGCTGATGCATTGGCCACGTTCTTATGCAGGGTTTAACATGTATCATCACCGCTTCATTTTTACATCTGATTTTCATGCCACTCAAAATAGAGCTTAAAGGCACCTTGCCACACTATTTACCCTAAAGTAGGATACAGCTGCCTTTCAGCTACAGCTTCTGAATGGATGTTGCTTACGGAACAGTCCAAGCTGTCTAAAAGCAACTGCCTATGCTTATTCACAAATGAGTCCCATGGAGACAGTGGCAAGGAAAAGAAAAGAACCTGCATACACTACATATTTGAAATTAAAGACTCTGCCACAGAAGGTAATTAAGCTTGAGAAGGCATGCTTTTCTTACCAACTAGCAATTCTTCATTAGCACATTCAGTCTCATTACATTAATCTATTGAACAGACTGTTTCTACACAGCAGTTACCCATGGGAACAAAGTGGACCTGGTACCATACTGACAGCAGGGACCTTCCCTCTGATAAGCTTGCTTCACAGATTCTGAACAATGATGCAAGCAAACAAGGTTTTCCCAACACTTACTAAGTTCTGAAAAATTCTTCCTATATTTTTTACAATTACATGAAATGAAATCTACCCTTAACTTAATCTACTCACATCAATCAAATGAGCAATCACATGAGCAGCATGGTCTTAAATTCCTTTGTTTTAAAAATTGGGGTAGTCTTCTTGCCTGCAACATTTCTCTAAGCAAAGTAAAACAAAAAATACTGAATATGGCAGCACCCTGTCAGGATGGCACTGGGGGACTCTGACAATTATCATTTTGCAAGTGCTGTTTTGCAACATTGTTCACGTGTTTGCAACCAGAAACTGCCTGAGAAACTGAGCTGCTGTTTGTATCTCTTGCCCCAGTCACCTTAGGAAGCGTTGGGACAAAGGTCATGGGTATGGCAGCCTCGTGCGGGACAGGGAGCCAGCCAAGTGCTCCTCAAAGACAGCAAAAGAACTAAATGTCTCCTGCAACTCTTACCTGAGGGCTAGTGACTAAAAATGGAAGGGAGGATACTCTTAAAACCTTATTTCCCCATCTTCATTTTAAATTGAAGAACTGACTCTTGTTTTTATTTTTCCAAAGAGAAGATCTTAAAAAATAGCATGGAATGTACCAACTTGGAGAAATACAGTCACCTTAACTCAATACAAATAACATTTTGTACTGCCTCACCTAGCTCTACAATTTTTAATGTATTTATGTGATGTTCCTCCTGTGCAGCATTATTTTCTCCATAAAAAAACCAGTTGTTAATGCCAGTTAAAACACTCAAGAGAGAAAAGATGAAATCAAAAATTCCTGATTTTATCTTCTCACAGAAGGTTTTCATGCTCCTTGTAAATGTCTTTCAAAACCAAAAGCAATACCCTTCTTCATTTTAAATGTTAATGTCATATTCCCCAAAACGGGATGGTTTATATTGAAATTGCAGAATAGAGCTTTTTGACAGGCAACTTCAAAATTCTGTATGTTAGATTCAGTTGTAAATGAGCACAAGAGGGCAATACTCTGGGCTGAACGCTTCTGGGGTGATAGAGGGATGTAATTTCAGCTCACTGAGCCACTCCAGTGTAGTCAAGCAAAAAAAAAACCCAAAAAAACGCATTGATTTCAAAGTGGGATGAAATTAAGTGCTTGGTTTTAAAAGGAGTTGCCAAGTGGCAAGTCTATCAGTCAGTCAGTACAGGAGATGTCTTTTGACATTAGCAAATTAAGAGTTTTACTGTATTTAAAAGTAATTTATATTTAAATTAATTCAGGGCATACCTGAGCTTTGCTGCCAACTGCATGAGTCTGAAGTATACCGAAATTACATTACTTACATATATTACACAATTTACTTTTCTATGTATAACACATACTATACTGCACTGTGTTACACTGAGAAATCACTGAATTACAAAAGCAGCATCTCAAACCTTAGGAAATGCCAGAAGTAAGTTCACCCATGTGGCTCATTCAGCTTTTCTGTGAATATAGATCAAAAATGTGCTCCAGTGACATGATCACTATGGTTCATCTGAGAAGGCCTTTATCATTCCATTCACAGAATGAACAGCACCTAACTGAGAATCCTTGCTACTCTACACATGGTACACGTGGCCCCATCCCTTATTTCCTAAATAATACACCTCATTTTGAAGGCTAAATATTCATTTTTTAAGGAGGAATTTTTTAAAATAAATCAATATCTGAAAACTAATTTCAAGGAGTTTATAGTTACATTTGCAACATTCCAACAATATGACCTAGCTTTACTATTCCTCTTTTGCTGCACGTGGATTAAAAATTTCTCAAATTTCTGCTGGTCTACCTAAAGAAATGAATACCTGATTATTTTCTTCCAGACAACTTTGCATTTTGAAGCATTTCCTTTATTCAAAGCAGAATGTGCATAACCTTCGGTGAAAATTGTGAATTCCCAGCACTTTATTCAGTGTGAGTCCTAGGTTTAAACTCAAGCCTACAAAAAATGGAGAGCATATAAATGATTTATCTCACATGGCTTATATTGCATAGAACTTGGGTAGAGATAGGGACAGTCGAGTTCTCTGAATACCATTCTGCAGGCAGATGGACACCCATACCTGATCTTCACTCTGCCGGTCCTTCTCACTGTGCAGAGTACAACTGATGCTGCAAAAGAAGTGAGAATTAGCCAGACAACATAATCAGGCATGGAATCAGTGCAAAAAGTTCTTTGACGGTGTCTCATGAAGTGTCTTAATATACTAGTTACACAGGTAACTTTATTTTTTAATTTTTCTCTTCTTTTTTACTGAATTATTAATCTTAGTATTCCTTAATACAGGGGTTTTTATGTGCACAATTTCCTAAACTGATATCCTCTTCCCAAGAAAAAAGTACATGCTAGAACAGAAGGCCACATCGACACCCACTGTGCTGCCTGACTGGGCCTGAATTATGGCATCTCATTCAGGCCTGAAATCTACTGTTCTTCAACAGTTTTCAACTGCCCATGAGACCATTGAGCAAACAAAGTAACTTCTAATGATGGAAACAAAACACGGCTGTCCTCACCACCAGCAGATCTGAAGTATACCCATTTTCTGACTGCTCATGGTGGCTATTTAGAAACAGCAAAAGGCCTTGGATGCTTTGGAAACCCAAGGTATTAATTAGGCACTGGAGGAACAGGCTTTTGTAGTCACAGGGCTTTCTCTGCTCACCATTCTTATCTTCCCATTCCTCTTCAACTATCTCTGACATCCACCTTGTCGTAGCTGCCAGGCACAACATCAAACTTGTGTTCCAGACTGCTGCTCCTCTTCTCCCATGGCCAGGCCTAAAGAGCTGGCAGCACCCATTGACAGCTCCTTTGCTCAGCTTGTGGGCTGAGAGGTTCAGCCTCCTCTGAATGAAGGAGAAAAAGAATTACAGACAAAGCCTCACTTGGCCACTGCTGACAAAGGTTAGAATCAAGATTGTCTGGAGCAAAGGGGAGTTACAGAAAATATATCTGTAAAAATTGAGCATAGTAGGGCTCAGAGAAACTTTAGTATAACTTGGAAATACATGGACAAATTTTCACAGGCTGTGCAGAAAGCACGTCTAAGGTAGTAAAAGATAATGAGTCTGCCAAATATCAAGTACTGTCTCCAAAGTATTAAAGAACTAGATTTCCTGTCAAATTGTTTACAGAATTTAAAAAGAAAATTCCCTTTTAAAATTATTTTATGAACTCCTTTTGAGAAATAGCTGAACAATTCTCAGTTAAGTTTCCCAGAATAATTCAGGTTGCAGCAGACAACCAACATAGAAGACACTAGCTTGAATGGTGAAGATATGGCAAAATAATCAGGTACTGCCAACCAGATCTTGTAATTCGCCAAAAAGATAACCTGTGCCTCACCAAGTAATGTAGGTATTTTCAGCGCAGGCAGCTGACTAAAGCTTTCTAAAACTAAGACTATTTTATTCACAACATATTCTTTCCTTTTTTTTTTTTTTTTTCAGGTTCTGTTGGTGCTTGTCTTGCATGTTTCATCACGACACAATTCTTCTATTGATCTCTCTAAGCTAGGTCTTACAACACCTATAAATGAAGTGTATCATGCACTTGGACCCTGAAAGAAGCAGAGAGAATGTAGAGAACATGCACAAATCACAGGGGTAACTCTCTTCTGCAAGTATCACAAAAGAAAAGGGATAGGAATCAAACATGTAATAATTTTAGTATGTTGCTAATTTCTAACTATAAACCCTAAAATTTGAACAGAAATATTATTCACACTCCACTTGCTGGTGATTCTATGAAGATATATTACCCTGATGAGTTCATTCCAGTTTTCACTTTAACAAAAACCAATACCTCAGTGGATCTTCTTGCAGATAGAACAAGCATACTAGATTCTTATTACTTACCAACACAAAAACTGTGATGCATTGAAAACAAATTACATGAATCACATGAAACAAAGGTGCTTATGATACAGAGAAATTTGCTTTCTTTCACATTTATTTATTTAAATTGTTAGATTTCCTTTAGTGCTTCCATAGTCCCACACAATATACATTCACATTACTGTAGAATACACTTGGATCCTAGACCACACCACTCAGTAGTCAGTCAGTCATAAGTGGTCAATGTCATACTTGTTCCAAATACAATTAATACTGTAGTTCTTGTATAGTGCAGCAATCCCTACATAATAAACTCATAAATATGCTGAGCTGGAACACCCTTGTCAGGATCAAATCCAACTCCTGACCCTGCACAGGAATCCCCAAGTCACACCATGTGCCTGAGTGCATTGTCCAAACACTTCTTGAACTCTGTCAGGCTTGGTGCTGTGACCACTTCCCTCAGGAGCCTGTTCCAGGGCCCAATTACCCTCTGCATGAAGAACCTCTTCCTAATATCCAACCCAAACCTCTCCTGACACAAACTCCAGGCCATTCCTTTGAGTCCTGTCACAGGTCACCACAGAGATCAGTGCCTGCCCCTCCTCTTACCCTCATGAGTATGTTGATGACCACAGCAAAGTCTCCCCTTAGTCTCCTCTTCT
>WEKY01049424.1:117-18457 GCA_013390045.1 Picathartes gymnocephalus
CCCCCCCCCTTCGAGAGAAAACTCCCCGACAGAACAGTAAACATAGATGGCCCTCTCCTTAGGCTTAGATATATCCTTTGTTCTTCTTAATTACTCAGTGATAACGGCCATTTAGCAACTGAATGGAAAAAAATTCTATACTGTTAAAAGGAAACAAAAGGAAAGACAACCCCACCCCCAACACTCATAAATCTAAATTTTGGGAGAGCAAAAAGCACATTTCTAGTGACTCTCATACTTCCTCCTCCTCACACTGATTGAAGGAGATACATGGGATTAGGAAAATGGCTCTGTTTCCCATAAAGATTTGAATTGCATTAATTGTATCTGGGGAAACGTGTTTATACCCAGTATCAGTGGGCTTATATAAGTAAACTTTATTCTGAAACAGAAAGAGAATAGACATTATTCCTAATAGCATTTTCATACCAATATTCTTGTGTTTAAGCCAGGAATTTTACAGAAGTAATTATTTCAGTATACAAAAAAGCAAAATGAAACAAAACAAAACAAACCCCAACAAAACCCCTGAAATACAAAGGCATTGTCTAATGACTGGTTTGTAAAAGGCTTAGGGAAAACTTTGAGACAAATATAATTCAGACACCAACAGTAAAGGTCTTTGGTTCCTTGATCTCCTATGAAAAATACTCTACCAGAATACTTGTTCCATCCTGGCTTTTTCACTAAACTGAAACTAATTGCTTCTTGAGCCTTAATCTTCCTCCAGAGATAATAACATGGGACTAAATTCTGCTCTAAGCTATAGCGGTATTAATCTGAGTAAGGCCTTTGAAGTGGAATTCATTTTTATGGAACATACTTTTCAATAGGTTCACTGTTTGCAGGCTTTATTTGGAAATCCCACTTTCATCTGGTTAAAGCATCACACTAACAATTAAAACACTAAGTAATAATAACAATACCTAGCAGTATAACAACACACTGCTCCCTGAGGATCTAACTGCTCCTTGAAAAGGTGAACAATTGCCAGCTCACAGAAGGAGGTTGCAATGCATAAGACTGATATGAATTAAAGAGTAGGAACTGCCTCCATAAAAGCATCATAAAACATCCCCAGGGCATGACAGCACAGCTCCCACGGGGCTTGGGAAGGGCAACAGGCTTGTTCTGATGATGGCCAGTGGTTTTTCTTCCTCTAGCTTGCCCCAGGACAACACAGAAGCTGCTGGCACCTATCCCAACCTTGAGCTACCCAGTACCTGTGCAGCCCTGCCAGCACTTTTGGGAAGCAGGCAGGGTGTTTGTCTCTGGCAACGGCTGGACATCTGGCCCCCGGGGATCACATGCCAGGGGCAAGGCTGGGCAGCACTGATGCCCATGTTGGTCCTTACCTTTCCAAAACTAGCTGCACTAAGCCCACTTTCACAGGAGCCCCAGATTTTTGGTTTTGCTCCCGCTTTTGGTAGCTGACCTGAGAGAACAGAGAGTCAGTGTAACAAGCTGTCAGGTGAGGTGGTTTATCATTATCACTGATTGTCTGATAAAAGTCTACAGGGATTAATGTGGTGCAAGATCCTGCTTGAAGGAGCTGGTATGGGTAACTCAATGTATTTTTTGCCTCCTTCTGCCCCCAACTCATCTTTCATGTATTTGCTTCTTTGATTCTTATTTTCTGCTTTTACCCTTTAGTTCCTTTTTCTGTTCTAGCATTTGAGGTCTGAAGAAAACACTAACTAATAAAAATCGCATCACTATAGATAATATTAGTTTCTTCACCTCTTAAGAACACCTTCACACTTTTTGACATTCTAAGTATGTGCTGTGGATTGTGAAAGCAGCTGCAGACTCAGGCAAGGCATCTGCTGCTGCTGACTGGCCTCTGAAAAGCCTTCAAGCTGGTCAGGAACCACTTGCTGGCACATCAACAAGCCACCACGTACATCAGCATTTGGGGTTTGTCCTTGCAAAGGAAGATATCTTGAATGGAAGGGGTATGATACAGTGCCATTCTCCAATTGCCAGCCAGGACAGATCTTGAATCAGTCCCTGAAACGCCAAGCACATAGCCAAGGTACCTGCTGTCCTTCACTGGACATACAGGGACGGCAGGGAGGCAAACTGCCCAGATGAGACACCTCCACTGAATGTTTTGAATTAGGTTCTGTGAGATTCCCACAAGCATGGGAGTATTTTCTTCACCACTGTGCACACCATGCATGCCATTGTGAGAGCCTTTTTACAAACCTCAGTGGTTTTTACTCACATGCTGTGGTGTGAATATGACACCCTCCTGTAATATCTGACAAGTCTCTTAAAAGTAACTTGTCAGTCCATTGGTGGGAACACAGCTGTGATGGCTGTGTCGTTGCTTGCTGATTAGATGTGCTCAACCTTGGTGGCTGGTAATCATATTGATATGGAAGGAGAGGATATCAGAGACTTTGCATCTCTCATTTTGTTCTTGAAACGGTCCTCTGAAAGAATTCAGGGCATATAGGGATCCAGACTTGGTGCTAAGAATTAAACACCTCTCATCTATCACTTGTGTCCTCCCTCCCTGGTCTGGTGGACATGTATCAGTAGACAGAAAGAGGAATATGGTCATTTGCCCTCAGATGCCTCCTTTGTCCCAGAATTTCTGCTGTATCAATAAAGGAGGTGAACCCAGAGACCTGGATGACCATGTTGACAATTCTTTAGAGCAGTCCCTTGCACAGGTTGGCCTGGGTAAACTACGACTCAGAAATATTTCAAGGATTTCAATGTTCTCCCAGGTGTGGTCTGGGAACCAGAAGAAGGCAGGAACTACCTGCAACAGACAATATGCATATTGCCATCCTGTTCTGAGAGGAAGAGTTTAATAATATGGATGGAGGCTCTTCTGTGCCATCTGGCCTCAGAGAAAGGCCCTGAGGTTCTTTAGAATAGTTACGGTCTCTGCTTCTGTCACTGAGATCCAATCCTGCTGCTCCCTCTTACAATTTGCCCTTCCCAATTTCCTCTGCCCCAGTTTTGCTTCTGATGTTGTCTTGGTACTCATGCCTTCCTCACTGTCACTAATAGTATGGCTGCCTGCTGCTCTTTTGTTGAGTTTCACAGCTGTAGACATCTTTATAAAAATATCAGATGCTTAAACCAAGAAACTGCACACCTTTCTCATTAAAGAGTGAAAGACAAGAAGAAACAAAAGGAGAAAAACAGGAAAGAAAAAATACCACCAACAAAAATAAATCTAGATTTAAATGCTACCTTCCAGCAAAACAGCAAAATTTGAAAATGTGGAAGAGAAGGATCCTAAAGTCTGAGAAATTTAGAGGTATGAAAAAAGGGTTCATTAAAACTGATCATTATTTAACCCAAATTTTGGAAGATGTTACATTCCAATTTTAACATCAGAGCTGAAGGACCAATTCTGATCCACAAAACTCTCACCTGAACAGAGTTTTGCTCTTTCTTCAGGTTTACCTGTTCTATCCTGAAGTAAAACAAGTTGTATCAAAGAGAGCTAATGAAACCCTGATCCATGCTAGTGTCACTGGAAGGAGAATGAGGGCCAAATTGAGGGCCTGTAATTAAGTGAAAGTGACAGGTATATATCTACAGATATATACACACACACACACACACACACACACACACACATATATAATTTTTTCTTTCAGGAAACAATAAAAACAAATAAACAATGTTTGAGACAGAGGAGAAGTTGGCATCTCAAGGCCAGATGACCACAAAAGTTTACAGTCTAGAGATACGCTTGTCTTCCAGAAATAACAGAGCAACAGATTATTGTTGCCAGCTACAAAGTGAAATGAGGGCACGTGGCAAACTTTTAAGGCTTGAAAGTTTAATCTTCACTTGAAAATATTTTCTGGCTGTTGTCTGGGCTCATATAAGCATTACCCAGAAATACAGCAGCTTCTTCTAGGTCTTGGGTTGGAGACTTAAACTCTGAGTTCGCCTAGTGCTCCCAAGAACAAGTCTGTGAATGCTACCTGCCCTGTAAACATCTTAGTGTTTTATTTTAATCCAGTTCCTGGAAGCCAGGCACACTTTTCATCAGCTCTAGTGAAAATTAGTCATCCAGTTACTTCAGGGTTTTATGTGGCAAGAATGACTTGGCATCATTTGCTTGCCTGACTTATATACATGTATATAAGTACATAGGTAAATAAGAACCATAAGAAAACCTTTTTGATGATTTCCCACAAGAGATTTCAACAGAGCCAGTACATCACTTTTCAAAGTGATTTACAGAGAAATTGTTTGTTCTATGAAATGTTTGTTGTTCTGGTTAAAATTTTAGATGAGGACATTTCTTTAAGAATGGCTACAGAACTACTGTCTACTATATTACATTATTGTTGCTGAGAAACAATCTCAGATTCTCATGGAAGAATAATGCCTTCTCATACCACATTTCTGCTTGAAAGAAGCATCATTAAACTTAACCCAAAAGTTTGCAGAAATCTGACAATTGAGTGTTGAATACTGTGAATATTATCTTATTGTTACCTTCTGCCTTCTACATAAAAGCAAATAAGTAGGTCTGTTTGGCTTTCAGAAGTCGTAAGGGAAGTTACTGACTGGTACTGTGCTCACTGACAATGCACAGGAATCACAGGTCAGTTACTTTTGCTGCCAGATCCTCTACAAAGGAAGAGGAAAGTACACATACCCTGTTTGTGCTATGTCTATTAATGCAGGAATTAATTGCAGCCTCCTGCTCAGACACCATCCTGAACATAAAATAAATGAAATGTTATTTAAGGGATTGCTCTTCGTCCAACCTGATTTTTGTATGAAGTCTTATAGAGATCTATTTCACGATAATCATAGAAATAGACACATATAGAGACAATGCCACTGTGTATGTAGCACCTAGACCAAGACAAAATCAGGACCTGAAACTTAATTCTTTTCTGAGGACACTTTTCTGATTTATTTTCTTTAGAGCTGCTGTAAATGCAAAACTTCCCAGTGAAAATCTTCATCATGCCTACACTTCTATATATGTGGTGGCATTTGATAGCTTGGGTAGGTACAGTTTTCCTTGTTTAACATGACATTGTTTTATGGGGCTTAAAAATATTGGCTTGGATATTGTGCTTTTCTATTCAGTCTTTGGCACAAAGAAATAAAATATAACGTTATCACTGTGATTCTTTAGAGAACCTTGGATCTAGTCTGCAATGCAAGATGTATGCACTGCTCAGGCTGCTGCATTTTATGGACCAAGATGCTCTCATTCATGCCATTCTGCTTCAATTTCAGCTTCTTAGAACTCTTATCTTGGTAAGTAGATGCAACATTCTGCAGGAACTGCATGTTAATGTTTGTATATTTTTGAAATTATCATTTAGGTTAGAAAATACCTTTACGATCACCAAGTTAAACCATTAACCCAGTACTGCCAAGTGCACCACTGAAGCATTCCTCAAGTGCCACATCTATACATCTTTTAAATGCCCCCAGGGACGGTGACTACACCACTTCCCTGGGCAGACTGTTCCAGTGCTTGACAACCCTTTTTGTGAAAAACTTTTTCCTAATACCCAATCTAAACCTCCCCTGGCACAGCTTGTGGCCATTTCCTCTTGTCCTATTACTTGTTACTTGGGAGAAAAGTAACTGGCCACAACCTCCTCCAATTGTAGAGAGTCCTTTCAGTCTCCTCATTTCCAGGCTAAACACTCACAGCTCCCTCAGCTGCTCCACGTCAGACCTGTGCTCCATACCCTTCCCTAGCTTTGTTCTCCTTCTCTGGACCTGTTCCAGCACCTCAATGTCTCTTGCAGAGAGGGGTCCAGAACTGAACACAGGATTTGAGGGGCAGCCTCACCAGTGCCAAGTACAGAGGGATGGATGATCATTGCCCTAGTCCTGCTGGCCACACTCTTTCTGATCCAAGCCAGGATGCCATTGGCCTTTTTGGCCACCTGGGCACATGCTGGCTCATGTTCAGCTGTCGTTTACCAGCACCCCCAGGTCCCTTCCCACTCGGTCACTTTCCAATCATTCATTTCCAAGCCTGCCAGCAATTCATGGGATTGCTGTGACACAAGAGCAAGACCCATCACTTTGCCTCATTGAACTTCATAGAATTAGCCTCAGCCCATCTGATAATTCCATATTGAATACTGTGAATATCACCTGCATGAATACCACCTGTCCAGATCTCTCTGCAGAGCCTTTCTACCCTCCAGCAGATCAATGCTCCTGCCCAGCTTGGGGTAATCTGCAGACTAAGTGTGCCATCAATCCCCTTTTCCAGATCATTGATAAAGATAATAAACAGAGCTGTGCCCAGTACTGAGCCACAGGGAGAAGCACCAGTGTGGATTTCACTTCATTCATCACCACTCTCTGGGCCCAAACCTCCATCAGTTTTTTACCCAGTGAACAGTACACTATCCAAGCCATGAGCAGGCAGTGTCTCCAGGGACAGACACTGCTGTGGAAAATGGTGCCAAAGGCTTTATTATTCTCAGGAAAGTGACCTTGTCTAAAAGATAATTTTGAAATCATGAATTGGAATGGTTTGTAATGAGGAATAACAGTGGAAATTTTTCCTCAAAACTGACAGTTTCAGAATGTGTTTGTTTCTAATGGAACTGAATTCTGCAAGGAGAAGCAAGTCAGTTGGAGTCCCAGTTTAGTGGGAACCTGCTGATTCTGGGTACAGAGGCAGGCAAATTACTGTAATTGCAGACTATTTGCTTTAGTCAAAATATTACAAAATGTCTGTGGAAGAAGCCCTTTAACAAGTAGTATCTGTCACAATTATCAGGTCAGTCATACTTCTTACTCCTCTAATTTTTTCAAAAACAGGCCAATCCTTACTTAGCCCCAGTTCCAATAAAACTCTATCCCATCTGGACATCAGCCTTTTTCCGAGATGAGTTCCATAACACCAGGGAAAGAGAAGGAGGGACTTGTTACCATAATTGTTAGTGCAGATTAAGCTTCATCACTCTCCGCACTCTGGAAATGCTACAGATGACTGTGGTTGTCAAATGCCTCACTGAAGTTTCACATGGCTGATAATGAACAGCGGAGTCACTCTGAGGTGTTCCTTGAAAGGCCTGATGTTGTCCATCTCAGAACACTCATGCTCCTTTCTGTTCTGAGTAGCAAGAATAAACCACCTTTTTTGATGCAACATCATGGTGGTGCAAAGTGTGCAGCTGGACATGGGCTAGAGGTGAATTTTGACAGTCCTGAAGGAGAAAACTCAGGTAAACATCATGCAGTCTGGCCTCCATACACACCTAGTGACTATCTAGAGGCAGACAGGCTAGTAGCAAGCTCAACATTTACTACCCTGACTTCAATGCTGTTATTTGGGTGAATTCTGATGTCACCCAATGCAGTGACAGATGTGTAAGGTGCTCAAGGTGCAAAAGTCTTCCTGACATGCTGGGACAGGTCAGAAGCACACCAGACTTTTCACCATGCCACAGTCCTGGCATGTGAAGACAAATTGGGAGCAGCCTCTGGGTATTTTGGAAATTTAATTGCAAGGGTCCATGCTGCTCTGATAGGGATGCCCAGGACATCCGCATAGCCCAGTCTACCCTGTAGATATTACAGACTTACCTCTGAGTATGGCTCTCATCAGAGCTTATCCCTCTCACCATCACACACCTTCACACAGTCACCTGATTAACTAACCCACAGAGCAGCACTGTCAGTGATTACCTTAGCAGGGATGAGTTATTTTCAATGTCTGCAATTCTGTTCCCTCCAGGTGTAATTACAAGAGCAATTAAAACAAGCCAACTGTCTCCAAGTACTACTTCTTGAGAAAACAGGTCTCAAAATAGGTTATATATATTCTGCTATCTCAACTGTAGCTCAGGATGGCCTCAAAGCACTCATACAGTCTCCCTGTGTTTCTTTCCCTGACCCCTCCTTTTTTATGTTATTACTGATTATCATTATAGAGTGATTCTCTGAAGTTTTCATTTCCAGGCCTACCAGCTCTCTGGCTTAGGACAGGACCTCCAGTAGGTGTGATAAACTGCCTCCTCACTCTTTACTCCAAGGTTTGTTCTCAATAACTTGTCTAATGCTTCACTGGTTTCCTGCCAACCACAACCTCTAGTTAGATCAGGACTAAAAAATTAATAAAGTCTTATAGTATAAAAATTACTTTTTGCTAACTAGGTTATACACACCTTTTATGGGTTTCCTTTCTGTACTCTTATTCTGCTATGCAAAATTGTCAACAGATCAAAACTACACGGCAAGTAGTCTGCTATGGGCAAATAAAGAAGCAGATGTTTTTCATTTAGCCAAAAGGAAGATAAAAAGAAAAACTAGATAAACTAGTTGAAGAGGTGATGAACAGCTGGAGTATCCAATAATGTAAGTCTGTCAGAAATAAAGGTTTAATATTAACTGATGCTGAGCACTTTGTTAGGTAGCCTATGAGAAATACTTGCCAAATCATATTGTCAAAATGCTTTCTGCAGAATTACAGGTTATCAGAAAAATGAAGAAGTAGATTTCAGGTAATATTATAGTAATTATTCACACTTTCAAAAATAAACATTAATGGCGAATCAGTCTCTGGGTAATGAAGGAATTCCTGATTGACAAATTTTTGCTGTGGGAAAGGTCATCCATTAACCTACAAAGCACAGCTGAGAACCCAAATAAGCAAACACAAAAATGAAAATGTCCTTGCTTTCACCAGTGTAGTGGTGAACTGAAATGCAAATTCCAGCTGTTTCATATATGAGGGTGTGATCTCTCTGATAAGCACATTAAGTGTATTGAAAATTCAGACCAGCAAAGCTGTGAACAAAGACCACTTAGAATAGTTTTGTCTACTGCGCAGTGCCTGATAAAGTAATTTTTTCCATATATGTACACCATGACTGTAGGTAACAAGAAATATTTCCTACTTCCAAGCACTTGCATCTGTTTTATATCTCTGGCTCTAGAGATGCCTTCTGTTCTTTGAAGCTTTCAACCCAAACTTGTTACCTGATTTTGTGAAAAGTGTGTTATTTTGTAGGAGTGTGCTTAATTTTTGCAGTTGTAAAATATAAAATAAATTTCCCTTGAACGTAAAACTCACTTTAAGGTCAAAATAGAAATGCCTAGAACTGTAAGTGCCTTCTTTGCGTGTGGAGAGATGAAAATGCATTTGCAAAGGGAGAATGAGCAAAACAGTCATTTTTGTGTTTAATTTCTTTAACAACCATGTCATTTGCCTTTTCATCATTTGAAATCTTGGCCATAAAATGAAACTGTGGAATAGGAAACATTGCAGAAAATGGAGGCAAGACAAAAAAATTAATGAAAATGTTTCATTAATGACAACGATACTGCTCAACACATCTAGACTCTGACTGGCAAGAATGATGAAGGTTCAGGAGCAAGATGATTAAAAAGAGAAAGTAGAGAGCCTAACAAGTCCAGAGAGCTGGGGGTTGAAATGAAAATGACACATGACCTAAAGGTCTTAATAATACACATGAATACATTATTGCAATACAGTGGAAGTACTGTGTGCTGTTGATCAGGCAGTTATTTTGACTTAGACTTCCAGTGCACAAGCAGGTACATTCTGAGCTTTTGTTATACATGCTCTCACCCAAGTCACCATATTGTCAGTTTGCTATATCAGGCCTCAGATGTGCAAAGCAAAAATTACGCATGTTACATAACCTTGAACACAATCTGCTGCCTGATGAAGGTCTCAAGACAATATATTTTCAGTTTTACCATCTAGGTGCTGACTAGAATTAGGATCATAGAAACATGGAATATCCTGGAGCTAGAAAGCACCCACGAGGATCATCAAGTCCAACTCCTGGTCCTGCACACGACAGCCCGAATTGAATATGCCCTGTCTAGAACATGTTTGAGGAAAGCACACATTTTATGCTGCAAATATCATAACTTACATACCCCACAGTCATACCCCCCCAAATATTTTTCAACACTTCTCTATTCTTCAGTAGGATCTTGTTATACTTCTAGACTGACAATCTCCTTTTAACCCTGCCATCATCACCATAACAGAGATTGATAATAATCTTTTGTCATGAATGAGTTTTTAATGGTCCTGCTTTACAAAACTTAAATTCATCAGACTTTTTGTGAATCAGACTCTCTCCTGTTCCAAATCACTTAATCTGTGTCAGCAAAGGCACAGCTGTTGAGTGACAGCTAACTCTGTGGCAAGCTGCTTCTGCAGCTCTGGGGTTATATGTGCAAACAGCCTCTGGGGTGGGAACTACTGCATTCACTGCAAATGCAGTTGTGTCTCTTATTTTTACCCTTGTAATGATATATCCAAAGTATTGGATCCTTCTTACTGTTTACTTTTTCATCTTTGGGCTTTTCAGGTGAGCTTAAAAGTCAATTTTCTGACTTGTTTGTCCTTGAGCTGTTTTCTTATTTTCAGAGATATTATTTATAACATATACTGGCCAGTTCTATTCTTAGTGCCAGGTCCTCATACGTGAGGTTATTGACACTTAGCAGCATTCTGTTTGCTTGCAGGGGTATAGCTTGTAGGAAAAAACTACAGTTTGGTTTGATTTTCAGAGACATTGAGCCAAGAAAGTGCAGCCATGGGACAGGGTTCCTTACCCAAGTGTTGAGGCTTCTAAGAATGACACCACAGATAGAGTTAAGCATCCCTCTTCTATTTGCATCTTAAGATCTTAGTGTTATATATATATTGTAGAAAAAGAACTTTTCACCAAAATTGCATCTTTTTTAGCCTTTTGCTACTCATTGTTGCTACTTTGAAGAAGAACGAAAGTGGCAGCAGAAAGTGCAAGGGCACAGTTATTTCACCAGAATCTGTCTTTCAGCCCAGGAGCAGAGACAGGAAATCCAGATGTCAGACCTGGCGGGTAGCATGGCAGATGGTACCATGGCCTCAAAGGCAGTGGAAGCTGGGCAGAGGGATTGCAGCTATATGACAGCAAGTTGGAGGAGATCTTGAACAGCTATAAAGTCAGTAGTATGGATGGCTTGGAGAAGAGGAAAAAGCTTGACTGGAGAAGGAATGTAGCGTCAGGAGAGAGAGAGAGCGTAAAAGCACCTGAGGTGTTTACTGGAAAGTGATCTTCACAGCAGGAAGGTGAGAGGGTGACAGCACAGGGGAGCTGCTTTGGAAGAGAGCAGAAGGCAAAAAAAAGAAAGCATGAGGAAAAGTGTGAGACAAAAATAGTAAGAACTTCTCCGGTTTTACAAAAATCAGGTACACTGATTTGGTGGATTCATATTCAAAGACTTCTGGAAAACCTTTGTATCTAAATACCCATTGAAATAAGAAACATTTAAATTTTTACCTACCTTACCTTATTTCAATGCTTTTGATGTTAAAATCAACATCAAAAGCCTTAGTAGCTCAAAGTACCATAATCCAAGGCAGAAAAAAGCTGAACATCAGTTTGTTTGGTTGACTTTTTCTCCTGACACATATATGACATTCAGGATTACAATGTATTCTGCAAGTCTTCTTGACCACTATGCCAGGTTCTCCAAGTTAGTTGTAAGGATTACTCTTCATGGTAGTCAGCCCTTCTGTTACATTCTGCAATTTAAAGATACCATTTAATAGCTCATCATGGAGAGCAGATGTATATCAGAAAAAATTAATTGTTGAGAAATAGGCAAACACCATATTGAGAATGTGAAACTGACATAGAAGCTGCAAAAAGCAGGGAACAATATTCTCTTCTGCTTTGAAAAGTCCTTAATTGGGCAGTTCAACTCTCTTGCAACAGGTCCCACTCTTCAAGAAAGTAGTCTCACTCAAGGCAAGCGATGAGAATAATCAAATGGATAGAAAGTTTGATGTATGAGATAAAAGGAAGAAAATTAAGTTCAGCTGTAGGAGTACATAACAATTGCAAACATGGAGAAATAAACTGCCCTGTGTGGTAGAAATTATGAAGCTGCAATTGATTACTGTTTTGACTTTGGGGCAAAAAAGGTATCTGAGATGCTGTGGAGCCTGAAAAAATACTGTCTAGTAAATACTGTCTGAGCAGTCTCTCTCACTGGAAAGGCTGGAGAATAGTTGAGACATGAGACATGTCCTATATAAACACATTTAATCTTCTTATGTTGCACAGATATGCAAAAGAAACCCACTGATACATAGATATACTCCTGACCCAGGTTTCAGGAGTAATAAATAAAGAATATTATGCTGTACAAATTATGTGCTGACATGACACACTAGGAAAAGAAAACCCCTACATCTACTATTGAGTACATGCAGATCATTTATTCTCTTGTCAGACACTATCTATCAATGAAAAACAGAGAGAAAGAAATAGAGGAGGTCAAACACAATCTTGGTACAAGGCAGCTCTTCCTCTTACAGTGATTGCAATCTGGTATTTTTCTAAGCTGTACAGGGTGGAATGTCACTTCCCATCATTGTTTGATGGGTGAGAAATCTGGATTATATTAGTAGATGATTTTGTAAATGAATAATTCAAAGAATTGTCTGCCTGGTCCTGATGATTTCTACTCTTTGTATCTCTTTGTATCTCTTTTCTCTTGCCCAACAGATAATTGTCTTAACTTTTTTCACTAAGGTTTTTAAAAAATATCTTCCTAAATTACCTATTTCTTCTGTAGGTCTATGCCACAGCTGTCAAGTTTCCTGCAAATGTGTTGCTACTTTGTAAGCTTTATATCCAAAGCAAAACAGAAAAGCTGAAAAGCCCAAATCCCTTATACCAGTGATATATGTTTTTTTCCTGGTTGCTTGGCAATAAAAAATAGACATATGACTCCCTCCTCCATCTCCCTGGCACCACCTGAAGATATTTTGTCTCGGCCTTTCTTCTTTTGTTCTTATCTCTCTGTGGGAGTGTTAATTACAAAAGGGTTTTCAGCCTGATTTCTTTTTTCTCAGAGTCTGTATCAGTGTTTTCTTTACAAGATCGCTATATATGTGTAAAGACATGACTAATGGCAGCTGGGGATTAGAAGGGACAAAGCAGGCAGAGATCAGTGTCACCTAAGTTTAGGCACCAACTGTGGCACCTAAGATACCTGCTCGGTGTCCCTGTGTCAGTGAGATGAAGATGTCACCAGAAGACAATTCAGTACCCTGGGATGTGAGTCATGAACTGGAGATATCTGCACATCAGCCACTGGCCTCTGGAGAGCAGGAGAGGAGGGTGCGACACTTCTCACCAAGGCAGCTCGGCTAGGTGTCAGCAGTCAGGTGGGCGCCCCTGCTCAGAAGGGGCAATCCCCAAAGGCACCTACCACAAGCCCTTCTGCACGGAGAGGGAGGGCCTTCAGGCAGACAATGCCCACATTCAGGGGATCTTCACTGTGTGGTCAAGAGGCCATCCAGTTCTGAGCTCTTGGGTTACACCAGTGTCAATGACATCTCGGACCATGTGGTCTCTCCAAGAAGGCAGCTCTTGGTAGCACTCGGACTGGTCTGCTCTTCTATCTACAGCCATAATGAGAGCTTTTGCTCCATACCACTTTTCCAATGAACTTGCCTGTCTTTCTGGGTACAAAAAGATTCATGGGAAGGCAAGCAGCGGATTATCGGCACCTCTCTGACTTAGCCTGCAACTGCAAGTTGGGAGAATCATCAGTCCAAAGAAAAGCAATTCTTCGCCTCAAGGTCATACATTCATTGCTCCACCTAGTGAAAACCTCTCCTCAGTGGGTGAGTGGAAGAGCAGAGGCAAGAGTTGAGAAAGAGAAGGGCCCCAATTGTACTTGAGGCAACTCAAAGTGCTTTACTCTCACCTATCCCTCTTTCATGGCCATTGTTGTTCCCCAGGCAGGAGCTTCTCATCTGTTGCAGTTTTGAGCAATGAAGGTAAACATGTTCTTATTTTGTTTTATCCTCATGCATGGCTCTGGAAGCTTTATCAGTCCAAGAAGTGATTCAGAAAGCAGATTATACATGCCTGCCTTAAGGACAGGAAAAACCACTCAGATGCTATCACAAGCATATCAGGGCACAAAGTCAGCAGCGGAGACCAATGTAAGAGTTTACAGACATATGCATCACCAGGCAAGTTAAATCCTAACACTTTCCTTGTCTAATCCATCATGTACAAACAGTTGCCTTTCACTTCTTCCTCGGACAAATGTGTGCAGGCAGATTTTGACATCCTCAGATATGCTCATTATTCAAAATTATTTTCAAACTGGTTTGCAGAACATTTCCCAAGTGCAGAGCCTCTGAGTGTTTTGCAACAAGGCAGTGGTTATCTGGATGTTTTTGGCTGAGTAACTAATGCATTGCTGGGCTTGCCTCAGGATTAGACAGCATAGTAGAAGGCAAATGGCAAGCACTCACTGGCATCATCAAATATACCATTGGAAATTTACTGTCAAACATCCCTCTAGACCAAATATGCAAGTTAATAGCCTGTCTTCATTTAGACGTGAATGTGAGAGTGTCATGAACTCATAACTTGGTTTTCAGATAATTATTCATAGAGATGTATTTAGACTGTTCACTCAGCTCTGGTGGTGCGTCTGTGCACTCGCTTAGTTAGGTGACAATGCATGTGGCAATGTGGCAGCTCTGCAGTCTTAATTTATTCATCACAAGGTGCATTGGTTTCTTGATCTAGTTTCTGGAGAAATATTTAAAACTCCAGCTGGCACAATGTTAAGTAACATTCTAAAATAAGAAGGTGGCATTTGCGACCTTTCAGTACTTAAAGGGGGCCCATAAGAAAGATGGGGAAAACTTTTTAGCAGGGTCTATTGTGATAGGACAAGAAGTAATGATTTTAACTAAAAGAAGTTTGATTTATACTGCATATAAGGAAGAAGTTTTTCACAATGAGGGTGGCAAAACTCTGGAATATGTTGTCCAAATAGGAGGTGGATGTCTCATGCCTGGAAACCTTCACAGTCAGGCTGGAATGATCTAGTTGAAGACATCCCTGCTCATTGCAGGACAGTTGGACTGGAGGACCTTTAGAAGTCCCTTCCAAACTAAATTATTGTATGATTCTAACAGAAATAGTAATGAGTGGTCTGGAGTGGAGCTGACTGCACAGAAAACCTTGGCATAGTGCAGGATAAAGAGCCTCTCAGACACTGTGTTCCTGAATCTGGGAAAGACGCATGCAGGAGCGATTACCATGCAAGACATGATGTTTCAGTGCAAGCTGCTGAAGCCCTCTCACAGAGTGACCTATGCTGTGTACTGGTAGAAGAGTAGATCAGATTTCAGTTTACCTCTCTGATGAGAGCCCTGAATTGTCATTTCTCACATTAGTGTGTGCGAGCACAGGCTTGCAGTCCATGGTGATTCTGAGTACCTATAGTGTCCCGGGATTGCCAGGAGTAGGCCAAGCACAGCTTTAGCACAAACTGTTTTGCAGGCAGTTGAAAGCTATTTCCTCCATAGTCAAAGGACACTCAGAGATCCACAAACATTGGCCATTGTAATGGTTTGGTATATGGCCATATACTTTTATAATGTCCCTTGGTCAAGTTGTGGGAGGTTTATGAAAAAAATACTTGAAATGGCTCACACATACTAAAGAGGTAGAACCTAAATTGTATAAAATTACTTTAAAATACATTAAATAAGTACTGTAATAATTATATTTAAAATGCAAATACAGGTCATAGAATCATAGAAATTGAGCATGGTTTGAGTTGGAAGGGGACATCAAAGATCGTCTAGTTCAAACTCCTATATTGTGGGCAGGTACACTTGTCCAAGATAAACAGTTTATAGTAAAGCACTAATGTCAAAATATTAAATTTTGTAGTGCTTCTTAAGAAGAAAACTCTCTCCCAGCCAAGTTGTTTAGTGTTTTAAGAACCATTTCTGTCACGTGTCTCTAACCTGACTTCTACTGAGTCACTAAAGCACTCAGTTTTGAAATTATTGTCCATAGACCTTTTGAAAATCTGTTCTGGTTTACAAGCTCCATCTATTGCTTATTACCTGAGAGGACCATTGTCACTTCTGTCCCACAAATTTCTAACTAATAATTTGCTTTCATATCCCAGTATTCCACTTTAGCATGGAAAAAACCATTCTGCCAGCGTGATATTTTTGCATTCACGTAAGTTTTTACTGAAGTTGTACCCAAATAGAAGAGATTTGTCTAAGAATACATACAGCTGCTTCTGCCTTGAGAAAGAGAGTGGTGCTTTTCTGATCTTTTCTTTCATCATCTCTGCAGTTTTCTGAGGGTAGCTTGGGACTTGACATCTTGCTAAGCACATCACAGTAGCATTACCACTATGGCCTTCTGTGAGATAGCTTTAAGCTACAGGAGATAGCCTCCAGGTAGCACAGTCCTGTTTGTGCATCCTGAACCTTGTCTGCTTGGTCTCCTGGCCTGCCTCTCAGGAAGGTGATGGAGACTCTTGCTCCACCCCCAAGGTCTCCCATCAGCATGTGTAAAATGTGAGAAATGGCTAATAATTTCCTATGCTAGCATTTAGAAAGGGAGAGATAATTGTTTTTACCAATGAGACAACAGAAGATATTTAATTGGCATAATATTTTAATCCAATTTGGAATTCGGGTAGGACAACAAGGACCTGCCAGGACAATGACGCTGTTGTTATATTACAAGCACACAGTCTTTTTCACCCCATACTGCAGCTCCAGAGGATAATCCCTCAGGAGTATAACATTCCCCAGCACCATACATGGGCCTAATAGCAAAAGGAATTTTAAAAGAAGACCAGCATTCTCAGGTTCTGTGCATCTTCCTACAGCACTAAGGGATTGCTATCATCTTCACGTCCTGTTCATCATAATCAGACACTCCAAGCCTTTCTGGCACAGAGAGAAGATGGTTGTTAGTCACATGATTAAAGGCTCATCACCAGAATCACAAAGGCCTGGCAAAGAGCAGATGAACAATGGAGCAGAGGAGCCCTAGAAAGGCAATAATGGCACATGCTTAAATGGCTGCTCTGAAAACTATGCAAGGAGAAGCATTCACCCATCACATCCACTGTGAAACCCACCAAGACAATTTAACTGAAGAAGAGACTGAAGGAGACCTTGCAGACTGCCAGGGGTTATTGCCTACAAGGACACAGGACTTACTACATGACACTGGGAAAGGCATGTAGGGGTTGTATGCACTTTACTGTGTAAGGTCTTAAGGAGATCATGGGAATGTATGACACTTATGGGATATTTAGGAGATGAAACAAAGGAAAGGCTTCATTGTGGATTGGGAAGGAACAAGCAAGTGAAAATGGAGAGAAATGGGTACAAAAACATCCGGTTATGTGTAAACAGGTTGTTAGTGCACTTGCCCAACTGAGCTTTGTGCTTCCTCACCACAATCTAACTGATACTCTGATTTAGTCCTATTTACAATGATCTTCTGTTCTTAGTAGAAATATGTGAATGCTAGTGAGCTTCAAGATGGACTTGCAGAAAAGTAGGATAGGAAGTGGGTGTATCATCAACAAGAGCAAGAAGCTGAAACTTCACACCTGGTATATCTGGGTACCAGCACTTGGAGAGATCAGGAAAGCTCTGACCTGCTACCAGAATGATCCAGAGTGTGTTTTTATATATACACAATATATAAAATACACGTGTATTTTCCACTTGTGGACTTCAATCCTAATCAGTTGGAGAGGAGGACCAGCACTGGGCAGCCTGTGCTTTTTGTGAGTGCTGTGTGTTGATGTGGGTGCTGGCAAGGTAATGTCTCTATGTGTGAAGCTGGCTCATATGTGTGTGCAAGCATGTGTTCACTGGCTGGACTTCAATATCAAAATGCTTTTCTGACTTCAAAGTTCAAAGACAAGTGAGATACAGTAAATATTTAGAGATATCTGAATACATAACCTTTGAGAGATCACTATATAAGAGTGGGACCACAATACAGACACCCCTGGTTGGTGCAAACTGCTTTATAGTAACAGTTTTCTCCTGGCCACTATTTTCTGTGCCATTTAATAACATTTTGGAGAGCTTCCTCACTTCAAGGAAAACCCTCTGAACCTTTGGTAGAGTTAAGCTGGGGTCCTGGGAGTGCAGACAAGCAAACTGCAAGCAGAGGATGCCAAGAAGCAGCTCTTCAAAAATTTATCTTCATCCTGCTGCAGAACTATGAAAACCACCTCAACTACTCATGCTCTATTATTTCTATACCCGAGCAATATTCCTCTATGTTTTAAAAGAGAAAGTGGACTCTTTTACAAGACTTTTTTTCTTTCGCTGAGAGAAGGTTTCTTTTTTTGCCCAGGAGATTATGCCTAGTTTTGTGGATGGAGATGGAGCTCTGATGTGATTATTGACACTTTATATTAATCAGGTATTATCTCACAAGAAAAGATAAAAGAAAAGGAAAAACTTTTCAATCTTCTATCTCACAAGAAGGAGAGGAGGGGAGGGGAGGGG
>WEKY01049424.1:19064-84766 GCA_013390045.1 Picathartes gymnocephalus
AAGGAAAAGGAAAAGGAAAAGGAAAAGGAAAAGGAAAAGGAAAAGAAAGGAAAAGGAAAAGGAAAAGGAAAGCTTTTCAATTATAACCTTTCCAAGCCTGGTGGCCTTTTGCAGTGATTTCTTATTACAGTGAAGTCTTTTGAAATAAGGATGAGGATTCTCCCCTCTTTGTTCACTCTCTCCATACTATTATTAAATTTTTGAAAAGCTTGGAAAAAAGATATTATAGGTAGTAAGGACTATTATTGGAGTTTCTTAGAGAGGCAGTTTGGAAGAGGTGTTTTTGAAATTCTGTCCTTTTTTTCATTAATAATGGAAGCTGTCCAGGAGTAAATCAAAACTTGAGCAACAAGTATGAAAAACACAATTGTCTTTTCCCCTGAAACAAATTGCAAGCCTTCTGGTCCCACCCTTGCTTTTCCACCAGCCATCAGGCTCTGCTATTGTACTGTCTGGTCCCATCATAACTCTCAAAGCCAACAAGAATGTTGTGATGGTTTTTTATGTGTAAATTCAGTTTATTCCCCTTTTCTTATTGTTGGTTTATTCCCCCCTGCTATAAGTGGTTCCTTCCCCTCAGTATGTTATGCCATCCTGAACTCCGCCCTAAGTCCTCCCTTTCTCTTCCCTCAGTGGCCCTGGAGTTGTCCCGTCCCCTTGTTCCCCCCCTTCCTGTCCCCATATAACCAGAGTTCACGACTGCCATGTGCTTCTCTTGGTCTCTGCCACCCTTCAGCATGTTTAGGGGGTCAACCCGTAATAAACGATGCTGGAAAAGCACACCAAAAGCCCCTCCTGCCTCTGCTGAATTACTGCCTGCACCTGAGGGTCGGTGCCACACCGCCCAACCGTGGCTAGGGAAGACGCTTGCGGTAGGTCGTGGCAGATGCCACCCACGGCACGCTGCTACACAAGAAAAATCACATTTCATTTCCAAAATGAATTTCAGCTCAAATCTAGCTCCTCAGATTAGTCTCCATCACTCCTTCCTGAGCATTAGTGGCACCAGCCTGTGTAGCCTTTCCCAGTATTCGTTTCACACATACAAAAGTACACAGATGGCAAATTATGCCAGTGACTGCACTGAATTATTATGTATAATTAGAGATGGGAGCAAGATTCTAAGATGAGATAAAGAGGTCTGATTCTATCAGACTTGTGGATTTATGGGCTTGGAGAAGGCAGCTGTTTTTTCTCTTATCTATACAGGTAGTGCTTCAGCACAGACATTTTACAAGCCATTTGTATCATGAATATAAGCAGGGGCTAAGAAGGTGATGTGAGGCATAGGGGAGAAGGTGATGCACAGCTACCAGGAGCCCAAAGGCGGGTGGTGGGCACCCTCTGAAGAGCAACAAAGGAGAGCTTAGCATGGCCAGGGCTGCTTCACAGCACAGACAGGGAGATGCACAGGACACTATTTTTCCTCTTCGTAACTCCTCTTGACTGCAAGGTGTAGATTGCTCAGCTTCTTGACAAATATTTCAGATTGAGAAAAAAAACCCCAAACCAAAAAGCATGAGAAAAAGGAGGCAGCATTATTATTTATATAAATAAGGTGGCTGAGGAGTAAGCCCACTTCTCCTCCTATGCGATCTTGGGATGAATTAGTGGCATTCACTGCTCCACTGCTAGGTTCTGTGAGAAACACAAGATTGCACTTTTCATTTTAGGGTCCAGTGGAAAGATTTGACTGTGAAAAGTCAAAGCTTTTTAGACAACCGCAAAGTCTGATTTAATACTAAAAGAATTACATGAACAGTGGTATTTTGTTCTCTTCTTTCAAATTTACTCAAGTAAAAAAGTAATTAATTCTTCAAGCACAGTTGAACTTTGCCTATTTTACACGAAAAATTGGGTGACTCACTGGAACCTGCTAAGTTTTTTGAACTCATGGGCATGAAATCAATGAATAGCAGAAATTAATGCTTCGCAAACCATACTTATTTTCATTTGATAACTTTTGTTTAATGTCATTTCAAATACTTTGGTGTTGCTAATCAGACACCAAAATACAATTAGGGTATACTTTATAAGAAATGACACCTCAATAGACAGCCCATAAAAGACATCCAGTGTGATTTTCTACTGAAATGAGGGGCAAATTGCTGATTTGATGAACCATCTAGAAAGTGGATGGAAGGTGCTTGACAACTACTTTTTTAATCAAATGAGCTACTGCTTCTTCTATATGTTTTGCAATACTGGCACATATATTTAATGTAGCAAAATGTTAAATATTTGACAAAGCTCACTTAAGATTGTTTGCTAGGTATATTTTTAAAATTTCTATAGCAATAATTTAAATACATTGTTCCTTGCATTTTTTTTTACAATATCCAATTTCATCCCTACTTGGTCAAATAAGGCATTTTTCAGCCAATGAACCTATTGAAACACTTCCTTAAACTTCCTTTCCATTTTTGAGGTCTGATCTTTGAAGAGCCACTACAAACATTTTAATGGTGTATTTATGAAAAATACTTACTATGAAAAATAAAATAGAAGGAATGTGTTTATCATAATTTTAAGGTCATCAAGTTTAAAAAATCATGATAGAAGTGCAAACCTCAGAAAAAAGCAATACAAGTGATACATGTGTGTCATGTAATATTTTCTAGTCAATCTTGCTAATATGTAGCAACATGTACTTAATTCTTCCTGCCATGACAAATCTAAAAAGAGCAATCTTAAACATTTAACACCCAAGCATCTCCTTATGATACACATTATGTAATAATCCCCACAGATAATTAATATATCCAAACACAAAAACAATGAAAAAATAAACAAAACCAAAAAAACCACAAAACCAAACAAAAAACAAATAAGCAAACAAATGAAATAAAAGAAGTAAAAAGGAAAGAACCCAAATCCCAAAACTCTTCAGTGTCAGCATGACTTTTATATGGGTCTAAAGCTTGTTAGATGCTTTCTGAATTGCTACTGTTGCTGAGTATTATCAGTGAGCTGCACTTACACAGGTTCTACCTGCATACTGACAAGAACCAGTTAAAGCTCTGCTATTTAAGTGTCTTATTTTTTCTCATTCTCTCCCTTCCTCTCTGAGTTTAAGAGCATGAAGTACCTATACTTATAACAATAGCTGAAGTAATTATCTGTTCCAAACATCATTAGATTAGCTAAAAAAAGTGTGGCCAAAACAGCTTTATGGCACACCTCAGATATTGCCCAGCTTCGCCTTCTCCTTTCATGTAGAGCCATAGAGCCACTAGTCCAAGCTTTCACTGTGATCCAGAGGTTATTTTAATGTTTAGTGGGTTGACTTTCCATCCAGAGATGGAAATCTCAGCATTAGTTTCCATGAGAGCCTATTGCTTCTGGCTCCCCAGTCAGGGTATCCTGGTGGGTATCCAGGTATGGCCCAAAAAGGGAAATAAAATAACCAGAGCTGGTCAGAAGACTGTCTTTTGTTCCAAATTGCTTTATTTTTGAAAGAAAAGCAAAGATGTGCTGAGCTGGGACACAAAAGCTAACAATCAGAACGTTTTTGTGGGAGTGAAAAGCCTGAAAAAATTCCACTTTGGAAGGATGTGGGCAATTTTCTAGCTAGTTTCCTGGGCTGCCCAGCTCCTCTGGCTGCCCGCTATGTAGGCAGGCTCCCACAGAGCTGAAAGCCTGCTCTGCAGAGAGAGATGGGCAGAGAACATGAGGGAGAAACCCTGAAACCTGCTGAGTACCAAGAGAGACCGACCAAGGGACTGCTGCTCTTTGCTTCACCGGGCTGATATGGAGACCCTTGGCAGCAGATACCCAACTAACCAGCAATCTACTCTCCTGGTGACCAAGAGGCTGCTGCCACCAGGAAGGCCAGCATTTGGGATGAGATTTGCAGAGACAGCCAGCCAAGAGAGCCCAGGAATCCTGACAATTTGAGTTATGTATTGCTCAGACACCGATCACCTTTGCCCTGCAACCACCAGCTGGGGGACTTGCACACCCCAGCCTACCTCCAGCTCATCAGAAACAAGCAGAGACTTTGAATAAAATCAGAGAGAAAGCTGAACTGGCAGAAGAGTTGGCTTGAGGAATTGTTTTCCAACAAACTGTCATTTCTTAATCGAAATTAATTTCATAAGGAAGCTCTTGATCGCCCCTGTAACCTGAGGGGTTACATACACTAAAGCTGAGTGATAGGCTTAGCACATGTACTTTTAAGGGAAAAATGAGCTTTGATTAGTTTCAGGGAGCATCACTGTGCCAGAATCCACCAGCTGTTCAGTGGCCAAGAACCTACCATGGAAAGCAGATGTGGGTGGTTGGGCGTGTAAGATCTCTTGAAGCAGGGACCTGCAACCGCCTGTGCTCTCTTACTAGTGAAGGTGCCACGTTTTGATGAGTTAAAAAGCTGGGGTGAGCAGTTTTGTACATTAGGAACCTGATATGTTCTGGAAGAGTTGTCACACAGCTAGTAGCAGTCTCTGAAAGTTTCAATAAAACAATTGTTTGCTGAAGAAAAAGGAGATGACTATATGTCTAGTCATGTAGTTCCTGTTTAAATTAGTTCAGCTGCACCTGGACATTTCAAGATTTAAGGTGAATTTTTCCCTGATGCTATTAACTGCCCAAATGTGGCCCAAGATAAAAATTAAGACTAAAGCTTTAGAATCATTAGATTTGCTGCGTGAAAAGAAATGGTCATTTATAAACTATGTAGCAAGAGAGATACATTTAAGAGAACCTGACATCCTTCTGCTATACTTTATACTAGGTAGCAAGAACTGTAATACCCCATATTTCTTGTTTCCACTATTTGATATCTATTTTTATATTTTTTTGTTACTTTCTTTTTTCTCTCAAAGGGCTAAGATAGGCATATTGAACAAATGTATTTTTAGCTTAGGCCTCTGATCACATTCAGGACAAAGGAATTGTACATCTGCTTGCAAATATTATGTTACTTCTTTTAGTTGTCTTTATGCAATTTTGGATTAGGCTTTCCCAATCTACCTGCAGGGAATTCATGCTGAGCCATAAAAGCCTATTAAAGCAGTGACTGGTGAGGCACTAAAAATACCTTAGTCTGAAATAGTTTGTTTCAGCTCTTTATCAGGCACTAAGAAAAGTGTGCTGCCTAATACCTTACAGGAGGAGGATGATTTCCAGAGACCAAACACAATACCTCTGGAAGTGATAGAAGGAGAAAAAAAGAGTGTGACAAGCTAAGCACTGGATGTCCCCTTTCATAAAAGCAGAAAATCTTCACAGCGCCAACATTTTTATAGCTAAGAGAAGCTACCCTGGAAAAGGTAGTCCCAGTTCAATGTTCTTGTTCACACACTTGCCCTGCACTGGCCATTCTCTTTGTCCTTTCTTTAGTTCAATTTCATATTTCCTCTCCCTCCCTTTGTGCTTGATCATTTCATCTTCCTATAATTTCTCAGACATTATTTTTAATGATTCTCACCTATTCTCCTCTCTCACCTTCTGATCCTCTCTCCGACTAATGTGCCGATACATCAGTGATTAATTAAGCTTCAGTACTCAGTTTTGGTTCATTTGTCCTTCTCTCCCATCATAAGACCCTCCCTTCGAAATCTGATACCTGTTTCCCTTACTTCTGCTCCCATCCTGCAGAGTGGCCTATCTTCCCTCATGTGTATTTCAATTGACATGTTTTGAGTATCTTCTATCTATCTCTGTTTCTCTAATTTAGCTGACAGCTGAGTCAACATCAACAGCTCAATGTATTTTTACTTCCTAGACCTACTCACAAGCAGTCCAGTTGCATGAAACTCAGCTGGGGTTTTCTGACCCTTCCTTGCCTGTCACAATCCCGGGAGCCCTTTCTCTCACAATACAGAATTATTAAATGGTTTTTTGGTCTACAATTTATGAACTCTTCATTGTCTGTTTATAAATATTGATGTGACATATAATGTAACCATTAGAAATAAATCATGCCTGTAGGCCTTAGCCTTTCAGGAATTACAATAAGTCATAATCAGCTCAAGATATGATAGAGATACAACTCCAGATCACTGTTCTCAGTTTTTGAGATGAAATTCAGAGTGTTTCTATGAGACTGACTTAGAGATATAGAGTGTATATCTAAATAAAAATATTTAGAGACTTTTAAAGAACACTTAGGACTGTCTATAATTTTCAGTTCAGATCTCAAACTTGGGTTGGAAATACAATTTAGTGGGAGTCTGTCCATCTTTACTTGCAATTATTGCTTTCAGAAGTCAAGCAGTGGATATAAAATACCACCAGCCATGAAGATCAGTAACTCTGATACAGCAACTCTTCTACCTGTTATTACATGGTATGACATGATTTAAACCTGAGTTTTTAGCTAATCAGAAACTATTCTCCTCATTTTTTTCCCGCCATCTGATGTTCCTACACTTTAGAGGCAATGCATTATGCAGCAGACTTTACCCAAATCAATGTGGATGGCCAGGTAAGGTAGCAGCAGCAAAAATGATGTCTGATGCATTGACTATAATAATTATTCAGAAAGACTGAGCTTTAAGCAGCCTAAATTGGTAAGTGCTGACTGACTGTTGCTCTAGCACATGTCAGGCCTTCAAGTGCAAAAAGAGCAGGTTCTTTAATTCACACGTTATTATTTATATTATTAATTATCTTCATTTGTCTGAGTATTTCTGGTCAGGAAAGTGTCTGGGAGATTTGACAGCCCAAAATTTGCCTGTTTGAATTTCCACAGGACTTGAGGCCTGAGCAGCCACAGACATCCACTTACCTGCTCTAGGTGACCCTGATCTCCAGAGGTCCCTTCCCAACGCCAACCATTCTGTGATTCTGCGATTCTGCTTGCTCCCTCTCAGTTCTATGGCAGTGGGGCAGCTGTTCCAAGAGCCTTTTCCAGTTCTCATCCTGAGTAACACGCAGCTGCACCCTGGAACTCCTTACTCCAGGGAAGAGTAATCCCTGAGCATACCTGAGCATCCACCAAATTTCACTATTAGAGATACACTCATACTGAAGAGAGGCATTAAGAAACTTGTCCTTTGGATAATGCTGGAGGCCCCTTTAGAGAGGGATTTACCCTGGAGCGAGATAGAGAATAATAAATATGAGGTGAAGGAGTTTTTAAATGCTCCAGTAGCATGAATTGGAAGATATTAAAAATTATTAGAAAGGAAATGTCAGTCCCTCACGCAAGATCTACAAAAACTACACAAGCTAAACATTTTGTAACACCACTAGCATGTTCAGTATATATTTTTTGAATGACATATAAATAGAGTTAGTTAATTTATTAAGTGGAGTCTTTCCTCTCTGTTGAGGTTATGTGGAAAGATTTTGTTTTCTTTTTAAATAGATAAATAAATTCCAGACCATCCCCTGCCCTGTTTGCAACAATCCTTTCCTCTTCCAAGAAGCAGCTCCTGAATAAAGACATACTACATCAGCAGCTCTATAGAAGGTGTCTTTAATACAATAAACCTGTTGTATGGTATTAGCATGGGGTAATAGTGGAAGTTCTGCTAACAGTAAGTTTTACATTATCAACAAAAAAGCTGAGTAAAGGTAGGATCTTAGTCTCCAGTGTTTCTGCTTATAGAGTTACAACCCCAGAACGATTTATTTTTCATTCTGCTTCTAACTGAAGACTTCCAGTGAAAGGCCTTGGCAGGGACTGACTTCTATTAACTGAAGTGATCAGTGCTATCACTAGTGTCTGACCACTTTGCAAGCCTGGCTAGCTCAAATAAATCAAGCACATGAAATATTTTCAGTTTCAGGTAACACATGAAAATGCATACTAACCTTTGTGGGGTTTGCTGATTTTTTTGTTTGCATTAAGTATATCTGCTGGAGTTCCATCTAACCAGAGATAAATTACTTTACTGAAAATGCAGAAGACAAACAAGACAACAGTGACTGTTGACCTGGTATTGTTGGCAAATTCTTTGGCTACATTTCTTGTGCTGGTTTCATCACCTAAAGTAGTGATGCCTGTGAACAATAGCTGTAATCAATACCATTACAGACTATACTTTCGATAGACACACTTTCCTAGAAAAGGAAGGAAATCACTGAGACCAAAACAGAAAAATGCAAGAATCTCCTGAACTTTGAGCCAATCAGTCTGCATCACTGATACATACTCATGGACCAGACAATGAGATGTTCTTTTCTCTGAAGTTGTTGTCCGCTGACTTAGCTATGTTTGCCATAGAAACTTCAGCTTACCACACTTTTCGTCAATCACCTGAGGGCACAATCCAAAGCACTGTGGACAGATCCAGCAATATATTGAGGCCAGCTCCTTGTTTGAGCTCTGAGGCCAGCTTTTCCAGCAGCATATCAGTGAAAAAATGCTTGTTTATGCTTTTCCTGTTATGAGCTGAACTAAGTGTGATCATTTGGGAGACAGAATCTTGAAGGCTATAATTAATTACCTTGAAGTTGTAGGTAATTAAAGATGTAGATCCTTAACTGTTGAGTAAGCTAACAAGGAGATATACTGTAAGGCACACTGCATCCAAGTAATGTAAACTACTATTCGGAAGAAGGGAGAAGAGAGGAGAAGCTGAGAAGACCTATGCTGGTACTTGCCCACATTACCTGTACACATTATTTCAGAAAAAAAGTAATTTCAGAATACTGCAGGAACCCTGTGTTAAAAATCAGGGCACTGAAAATGGACAACTAGAATGAATAGTGTGTCAAGGAATAATTTTTGTCCTTGGTTAAATAAGACAGCCTGGAAAGATCATATTGGGCTGAAGTCTCTTCAGGGTTGATTGCTCCAGATCTTGTGACTCTTTTAGAGAAAAGAAGTTTCTTTCAACTTGAGGAACGATCTTGCACCAATACATTTGCTTTTTTTGCCTGAGCTCTTAATAAAGAGGTAGAATTTCCAATTAGTAAATATCAGATGAAAAACTGTCTCTACTGGTCTCATCTTACAGCAGCAGCCTCATAAGGATTCCAGTAGACTGTATATAGGACATAGACACTACATATTTGACAAAACAGAGATGACAATTAGTCTCATAATTCCTTAAGGACAAGTTCCAAAAACCACATTTGGGCATCTAAAGCACTGCTGACGCAGAAGATATGAAGGTTCAAGACAGTGATGCAAAAAGAAAAAATCCTGACCCCTCCTCTAATGCCTGAAAGTCTGTCTGTACCTAAGCCTTATCCAAAGAAAACTTACTGGGGTGCCAAATGCTGTGGTAGCACAAATGGCCAGAGATATTATTTTCTTACTTGACCTTAAGATATGCTATAATCCCACCTCCAACCTAAGATTCCATCTCCATCCTAAGATTCACAAAATAGGCATGTCTCTCAGGAGATCCATCAGAGGCCTGATCTGCACATACTGCACACACATTGAATTTAATGAAATAGCAACAGCAACTGCTGTTAATGGCAGTGGCAGCCGTGACTGATCACTGTTTATACAATACCTTAGCCATCAGGGCAGTTGCCAAGTAAAGAGGAGTCAGAAGATACTTTAATCACTCAAATGTTCTCAACGAGATGGAAGACAGCCCTGTTTGTCTTTTCACAGGACTGAGCCACTTGGTATATCTAAACAGGTGGACAACCAAAAGGACAGTCTGAGCTAAGCACAGGCAGGAATCTCCTCACCCAGTGCCTGGCTACTCTGACTTTTTTTTTGAGCTGCCTGGTGGTGCCCAGGCAGCCTCTGTGATCTCTGGCCTCCCCCAGGAGCAGAGACATTTGCTTTGGGTGCTGCAGTGATCGGTGACATAGCCTTCATCCCCAGTCTGGGAGCTGCCTCCAAGATCTCCATGTAGAGGAATTTCTCCATTGCATCCTGCCAGTTATGGGGGAAAGGCACCCTGAGGCAGAGGTGGCTCAGGGGTAAATGTCACAGGTGAAAGCTGCAGATTATGGTATTCTTTTAAATACCTGTTTAATAGCCTGTTAAAATGAGAACAACGAGCCCTTGAAATAATCTCCCAGGGAAAGTGGTGGATGCCCCAACATTGGACATTTTTAAGATTCAGCTGACACAGTTCTGGGCCATCTTGTCTAGGCTGTACCTTTGACAAGAAAGATTGAACCAGATGTCCCTTGAGGTTCCTTCAAACGTGCTCGTCTATGATTGTGTGGTTCTATGATAAAGCCTTATTTTTTCCTTCTTACAAAGTTTTGTTTATACAAGAAGCTCTGGTTTCACACACAGCCTTTCAGGCACAGTGTGCTGAGAATGACCATGCTTGAGTGCTACGGTGCCTCAAAAGACAACACTGCATCAGCAGGAGGAGTGAAACTGGCCTTGGGCCTTCCCAAGTTAGCTGAACTCTGCTGCCACAAAGAAAGTGCCTGCAAAAGCCCTGGTGGAATTAGTATGTCAGAAATCATGGCATTTTCAATATTTCTGATTAAAAAGTATACTCGAAGGAAAGAATACAGAAATTGAAATATTTAAGGTCAAGTAATATTTCCATAGGAGTCAGTGGGATATTTGACACAGATTTTTAAAAAACAAGGATAAGACTCTAAATAGTCTGCTTATAGGGAACAAGTGATATTTTAACATACCAGTATTTTTCCAAACTCTTTTAGGAAAACTATTAATAACTGAAGAAATCTGAAAAACCCAAAATGTTGAAAAATGCTTAATTGCCATAGCAACGCCTGTTTTACTGTTGAATATCATAACTCCAGAGAGGCGCAGAGCTGCCATGATCAGATGGCTTCTTTTAAAATTTCCTGATTGCTAAAATCAACAAATTTTACTGCATAATCCTCTTTAAACACAATAACAAAACCATCTTCCCTCAACATTAGTCACAGTGTGACAAATGGTTTTCCACACTTTTCCATACACAAACGGAGATCACTTTTACTTAACACTATTAAAGACCATTTTTGTTACAAAATAAAATATAGAATCATGTTAACTAACAAATGATATTGCAAGATCTGAAAGGAACCTTTTCTTTCATGACTCAGCCTCACTGAGCGAGGCAAACAGTCTGAGTTGTCTCTATATCCTACAAATATGCACCGTGATGTTGACTTATTGCACAGTAGACAAATATTAGAAGCCTCCCCAAAAGCTTAAAAGAAAATAAATTTGTCATATTGTTATTACCAATGAACTTGTCTCAGTTATAGATCCAGAAGTTGATCATCTGCCTCTGAAATATACTTAGCAAAATATGTGATAATTTTAAGTGCACAAAAATATTACTGATGTGCTAAAAGCTATCATTCTGCCCCTCAAAGGAAATGGACTACATCTGACCTCAGCAGGCTTTCAATCAGACTTTAGAATTTCTGAGCTGGAGGATTTGTGGCCAATGGGAGCCAGGCAGACTGAGAGAAATAATGCTGGGCAGCACATCACTGCTCCTGAGAAAGTGTCCTGTTCCCCCACTGCTCCCTCTGGCCTGTGGCTCCTTGGAAAATGGATGCAGCAGCAGGTACCTATGTGGTATTACCAAAATCTGTTACGATTGTTCTTATCCTAAGAAGAACTATTACAGAGGACAAGATCCACATATTCATGGTCTTAGCACCAATCTCTTACAACTGACGACAGTTTTTTTAAGCCACTGAAATTTTGTCACCTCAGAGCAATTTTAGCACACTTGATGAAACCTCTGAGAAGATCATGGAAAAGCCTGACATGCATGTCTCTGTTTGCCAGCATGAGTTCTGACAAAGCTGAGGACATCCATGCTGGAGGTGGAGGTGGAGGGCTGGCTCAGTGGGAGCAGTGCAGCTGTGACATGGCAGGGACATGTTTGCACAGCGCAGTCTTCAAATGCAAATCTTCCCAGTTATTTTTTACTGATGAGAAACAGAGACCCTATTATAATAAAAGAATCTCCTGATATGCATGAAGTACCATAGGGAACAATAATATAACTTTGTAGAGGAAGCAAGCTGTTTGATTTTATTTATGGCTATTTATAGCTTACTTGAACATTTTGACAATTGCAAACAATTCTGTAGACTAGCTATTTAGACACCCTGTTGAATGTATCCCAACAGAAACTTGAGGGTTTTATAATTTCTAGCCAGAGAGAATGAAACTTGTGATTCACTGAAGAATGTTACAAATAAAGTCAGACACTGAATTTTTAAACTGCCACTTTTTGTAAATTATCTTTTAATTAGATTGTTACCCCAATTTACTCTCTCACTCTCAACTGTAAATCAACCCTTTTATATGCAAATAAACCCCCAAACACCTCACTTAACAGTTCACCAAAAAAAATTCCACTAGCACTTCATTTAAAATCTTGAGCACTGGATTAAAAGAAGAAACTTTTTGCAAGGCTGCACCATAGCACCAGCTTTACCACACTAGAGGAAAACTTTCATTCAACTATTACTGTCACCAAGGAAATTGAAGTTAATTCTAGCTTCCACCTTCTTCGATACAGTCTTCTGGTAAAAATGTATAGCCTATTTCTGAAACCTCTGTAAATATCTCTAATGACTTTTGTTGCTGCCTAGATCAATTTCCTGACTAGCACACTCCAAATAGACTGAATTAAAATACGTTTGATACTATGTGTCATTAGCAAGTGAGCACTCTTACCTTTTCAGATAGAAGACATCTTTACAACATTTGCATTTGAAAGGGATGAGTAATTTTCAGATATGAGAGAATGTAACTTGCATGTTTTCTGCATAATTTTGCATTCATTCCACTTAAAAATTCTCTCTCCCTTGCCATATCTTTCATATCCTTTCATGCTTAGGTTTCCCAGTATCTCTTGCCCTGCCAGTTTGTCCATATCTCTCATGAGTACTGCCTGGGTACTCCCAGAAGAAAGATGAAAGCTCAGTCTTGCTCTGTTTTTCTTCAAATCATTTCACTGTTGGGGATTATCCATGGAAAATAATTTACAAAAAGAGTTTATTTGCTACATAAGAGGCAAAATAAAAATAAGGTTTTTCTTCTACCTAATTAAAATTCGTGCAAACTCAGCATTACACATCTTTCTTTTAAGCAAATACTCATTCTTCATCTTTACAGAGCGCCATACAAGTCTTTCTACACAGAGCAAACCAAAGAAAAAGTGTCCTAGACCTTCTGCACATTTTAGCTTTTGTAGCAGAGTCATTGCCTGGTGCTTCTTCGCCAATGGAAATCAACACTGAAAAAACATAGAAGTAAGTCATCTCTGTTTGGGTAAACAAAAGCTACTCATCAAGAAGGATCACAGATTATCTTATGAACCTTTTAATAGTGGTGCCAATGAAAGGATGTTCTCTGTCCTATGTAAAGGATCCAAAGGATACATTTTGCTACGGAAAGTTCTGCCACATCTCCTTTTAGTCTGTATGTAATGACCTATGGCAAAACAAGGCAATGTCCATGATATGATGGTGGGCACCACATCCCTTGGGCATATTTCACAGCCTAATCTTTATAATTATTTGCAATACTGACCTTTTGTTATTTGTGTAAATGATGTATTTGTCCTTTATTTCCCCCAAATTTTCCAGTTGCAATTCTGACTTCTTGATTTTTCAAACCTTCATCTTACTTGCAATAAAGATCACGTTTTGAGTGGGAATTCTCAGAAAATGGTTGTAGTGTAGCATACTCTCTGTGTTTTAGCCAGTCTATATTAACATTAAGTATTGCCTGTCTGATGTTTGCTATTGTTTTATTGTTATAGGTTTAATGACATTTCTTGTTTTATTTGTCTGAGATGAATTGAATCAGCTATGAAGAAAAAACTCCGTCTCGTGAAGAGATTTGACCCCCACTCTTGCTGGGCCCCACCAGTAGCTAATATTGCTGCAGCAGAAGCCTAATCTCCCTTATATAAAGTTGTACTGTGAAAGGCAATCAACTACATAGTCCTGTTCAGCTATACATCAAGAAAAGCAACACAAATTATTTAAAAAAGGTATATGAACATTCACAAAAAAATTACTACAGCATTTTTTGTGGGTCACAAATTAAAAGTAACACCATTCCTAAATGCATTTGCTCTGCAATTCATTTTTTTAAAGACATGGAGGTGACAAAGGAATTCCTGTTTTTATACATACAGCACCTTATCATGGAATCATAGAATGGTCTGGATTGGAAGGAACTTTAAAGATCATCTAGTTCCACCTCCCTGCACCTGGGCTGGGACTCCTTCCACTAGACCAGGTTGCTCAGAGCCCCATCCAACATGGTCTTGACTTTTTTTCACTGCATAATCTAGTGTAGTCATCAGAAGTCATTACTTTTGGAACAGTATTTGTGCATTTTCACTTAGCTGCTGTACCTGCAGCAGCATCTTCTTACTCTGCATTGCTGGGTTAGTTGCACTAGAAACAAGGTCAGGAGGCTTATTTGCTCTTCAGTTTGTGTTCTAGGAATCACTATTTTCAAGGAATGACATTGAAGTAGAAAAACCAGCAGAACCAAGTCTCTAAAGCTATTTTCAACACCTCCACTGAAACTATTTTCTGTTACTTCTATTTTGGTAGGCTCGGGACCAGCCTGTGATATATAAAATCACCACAGGTTCCCCTATTTATCGAGTAGTATCTGTAAGGATGTTTTTTTCCAACACTAATTTTCCTAGGTCAAAGTTTGATTTAGTCAAGTTACTAGTAAAACCATACTGATTCACAAAGATTTTAAATTAGATTTTATTAAGTCTAGGCATATCTAATAATCCCAACAGGTCTAATAAAATTATTATTTTCTAAATCTTCTAGAAACTGTTCTACTTAATTTATATTTACATACTTTACACGATTTCTTAAAAGTCATGAAGTTGAAGCTGAATGTAAATTCAAACCAAATATTATGATTTTAATAACAAATTTACATGAATATTGTTGTGCACTTCCTAAGAAGGGAGGAAAAAAGGCATAAATAGAAACAAAAATAACCAGAAATAATTAGAATCACAGAAAAAACATATGACTTTAATTCAGAGGCTTATCTGTTGAGATCTCTGCTTCCCCTACTGCGTCCAGGTGATATCTTTCCAAGTGATTTGCAAAACTGTTCCAGGCCTGAAGCCTGTTTTACCACAGCTGTTTCTTTGGTCAAATAACTATGAAGCATTCAAATAAAATTCAACCTTAACAAAAGTGGAGAGGGGGAAGGGGAAAGAAGGAGAAAAAAGGGACATTTGCTTTGCAATTTTATTTAACAAAAGGAAAAGAAGAGCAAAAAAACCAACATAATTTTGCTTTGCTCACCATAGAATAAACACATGTAGAAGTTTTCCTGCCTCAGTTCCTCAGAAGGTCTCAGGCTTTGCTTTTCTGGTCATATTTATAGGAACTTTCCTGACATTGCCTTCAACTCAATGTGCATATGGATGCTGTCAAGATCTGATTACTAAGGTTCTTAGAAATGTCCCTGCCCGAATTAAGGTGCAAAAGAGACCATATGCCAGTGACAATAGTATGGAGTTTATTTTATAGTATTTGATAGCAAATGAGAGAGAGAGAGAGAGAGAGAGAGAGAAATAGGAAATAGGTGGGGGGGACAGAAAGAGAGAAGCAGGGACAGAATAAGGGAAATATCACCACTCTGTGGATCCCAGCGATGCTCCATTGATCCTCTCCAGCTGCTCTTGGTGGTGAAGGTCCCCCCCACAAAGCACAGAATGCCCTGGGTTAATGTACCCTCAAGCCAGGGGGTGATGTCCAGGCACGTCCCCCGGCGGAGGTGGGGGCAGTCTCTGTGGACTCTGGATCTGTTGCATCACGTGCAGTCCTGTGGTGCAAGGTCTAGCACTTTGGGGGCGTCTTTGATGGATTGTGACTCCCCCTCAGCTGCCTCTCAGGTGCAAGTTCCGTGGACGTGGCCTGTGGGGCTGGGGGGTTTCACAGCTGGGCTGGTTTGTATAATCGGAGGATGGGTGTTCATTGCCTCTGACCAGAGGTTCTGCCACGCACCCAAAACCTCCTCCTCCCCCCCTCCTCTCGGTTGTGGGGGGACTCTGTGTAAACCTGGTTTCTGTGAGCTGTGCTCTCCCCCACCCCAAACTCAGCAGAGCATGATCCTCAGCGCAGCTGGTGGCTTCGGCCTTTTGGTGGATGCACACCCTTCCCTCCGCCTGAGATGACGGAACAATGAGTTTCCCTTTATCTAATCAGCAGTTTGACTTTCAGCCCAAAGTCTCAGTCAGGTATCTTCAGGAAGGCTTCTTTGGTTATAGCTTCTTTATACAGTTTTTGTTAAAATGAGCACAACTTTATATCAATGTTTGAGGCATGAACTATTTCAGTCTCTGACAGATGCTGTATATACACACATGGGCTCCTCTGGACAAGCCACCCTGGTTCCATTAAGTTTATCATCAAGTTTAACCCCAGGTTACCATGAGACCACTACTGCAGGTAATAACAGTCACAGCCCTTATCCGTCCCCACTATCAACTTCTGTTTGCTCTTCTTGTTGAGCCTAAAGTAAGCTTTAGAGTGAGTCTTAGTATTGTTTTTCTATTAAAATCTCCTGTAAGTTAAACTCTTACACCTCCCAGAAAAGAAAATAAAAGTTCAAATTAATTCATTTTATAATTGCTTCACTTCCTAAGGTTTAGGCTACATACACTAATCCATGGCCAGGCTCATGTCTCAATCCCCTAAGCTTTTATAAACCAAACTACATTACCAGATCAGTTGATAAGCCAACATTTGGTTCTGTAACCACAGCTCCTTTTGCCCATACTGACTGGAAACACCAGCACTCAGAAGGAACAAGATGGGCTGCTCCTGGACTACTACCGCTTTTAAAGAGTATTTTGATTTTCTAAAAAATGAAGACAATGAGGTCTTTATTTCAATTATCATATACTATTTATTTTCACAGGCATTCTGACACATTCAGAGCATGCAGTCAGTGTTGTTCTATGTCAAATAAAGGGTATGAACCAGAGGAAAATATTGACCAACCCCCTATGACACCTGCCTCTTTCATTCCAAATCTGAGTATCAGCATCCAGAGCTGGGATTGTGTCCTCAAGCTCTGCACGGTGCTGAGAAAGTCATCCAAACCACAGTTTTCAAAAAGTGGCCACAAGCTATGCTTTCTTAATTTTCTGGGTATCTAATATGAAACAGCTGTGGATGAATTTGCAGGCACAGTGAATACTCACAATTCCAGGTGGGGGTGGTTCCCACTGCATAAAACTTCATAAAAAGGTCTTTTCATTAAAAAGTGCTCTGAAATATGATTTTCTAAGTGGCTTTCCAAAAGTAGCAGACATCTTTGACAATGCGATTTTAGCACAAGCCATTTCTATAGGAGCGCAGAGAAGTTCACTAACAGTTGTGAATCACAGCAAGCCTGCAGAGATTCTGGCAGTGGAACAGATAGCTAACATAGTATATAAAGGATCCACAACTCTGAGTTAGTAGTCTGCAAGAAATCGAAAGGTTTTGCATAAAACCAGTGCCAAAACTGAACCACATCTTCCCCTACATATATATATAGTGTTACACACACAAGCACACAAGCAAGGAGAGTTGAAGAAAGCATAAGGAATAAACAAACATTCCAGGCTAAATTATCTGTAGCTATTTATAAATGAAAACAGTTGTGACAACACTGCAAGACAGACCTCCTAAAGTGTTAGCTGTTTCTCCAGTTTAAAAAGCTTGTGAAGCTCTGCCTTCCATATAGCATGAGGAAAGAGAGACATCTCCCAGAGATTCCAGTATGTCAGGTTATTTAATCCCAGCATCCAGACCATGTAAAGAGTGACCACTTTCACATTTCGCAGTCTGAGTACGTATCTATTCTGCTCAGGTAGGGCTGGGCTCTCAGCTCTATGCATGCTGTTTCTACTGAAAGGAAGCCCAGCCATGCATCACAGAGGACATCATATTTATTTCATAAATGACCAGTATTATTTAAGGGATCAAGAGTTACATGTAGACACAAGCTAAGCCAAGCTAATCAGAAAGATAGAGCAAAAAAAGCTTGGATCATAATACCCACCTGTCCTAGCAAGGTTATGGGAGGCTTGGGTTAAATTTCTTTTGCTGCCTGAGGGAATCTGACCTGGTATCTCCCACTTGGAGGTGAATATGCTGATCACAATAGGTCAGCTATTTTAAGGCACAAGTGTGAGGCCTCCCATTATTTCTGTTCAAGCTGTTCCACTTTGCATGGAATGAATATTCATCAGGTTCCTGAGAGAATGAAAGTGCAGAAATGCATCTATAACTGGGCTGTTAGGGTGCTTAGTGGGGAAGGTGGTGAGAGGAACATATTCTTTTGAAATATGCAAGCAGACCTGGCTAAGCAGCAGCACAGACACGGAGTTAATGATCTGTGTTTGGGACTGAAGTGTTCATACTGGAGATAAGACGGAATTTGAATGTTCAAATCTAATTGTGGCAGCAGCCCTCAGACATACTACTGAAAAGGCTACCTGGACATTAATAGTTGTCTATTTAGTGCCGGATAATGTGAGGAAAATATAGTGTGAAACCACTCGTAGAATGATCAAAAGGCCTCTCTTAGAGCTGCAAGAATAAAATTTCTCCCTCTAAACTAGCCTTATATAGAGATCTAGGAGTACAAATGATCCTGGCAGAGAAGTAATTAAGTAGAACGACTGCAAAGACCTGATAATAGAATGTCCTATATTCGGCAAAAAGTCATTCATCCAGATATTCTAAAAGGAGATTAAATAACTGTTCACATGAACTCTTCTGTGAAGGTATTTTCCCCTTTAGACTGCTTTATTGACTGTGTAATTATTGGCAATAATTGGGTTTGAAAGAACACTAGTATTTTTAACATAGGTTTTATCAGGTAGTGGCAGTATTTTTGTCTTACGGTAAGTTTGCATTTTCACTCTCAGATGCTTTACTATTGGATCAAACTTTTCAACTGTGGAGCTTGTGATAAATTCATCTGTGGTAAAAAAGGTGCTCATATAAGTCTGTTTATACTGACTTCTGCTGGTTTTCCTCAGCAATGAATCTGTCCCACAAAGCTTATTATGAAATTACTTAGAGAGATGTTGATGAAGTTACACTGTATGGGTAAAGAATTTATATATTGCCCTGAAATGACTGCTGTAGAGGAAGGCATTTAGGGATGGCTTCTTTTAGGGACAAAATCTATAGAATTTAACAAAAGGGAGAAACACTGTTTTAAGATTCAGCAACAGAAATGCTTTATGGGATCTGTATGCACTTTATATTAGACCATTTGGAATTATGCTTTAAAAAATAAAGGAAACATTATATTCCTAGATTGTTTTAGTTCTAGTGAGGAATGACACAGCATCCACAAGAATGAGTGGCCAGTTCACGCTGAGATCAGAGACTGCTCCACTAAGGAGAAGGATCTTCCTGCCTGCTCTGAGTGCAGCCCATCCAACTGGAAAGAGAGCGAGGTTTCAGCTAAGGAACACCCAGAAGTGCCTGTGCCTTTTCAGTTTAGTCAAACTTCATTTCAGATCTTCTAGCTGACAAAAAGCAGCAGGTTTGCTTCTGCTTACATGTATGCAGCTTGTTTGGCACTGCAACTGCATTTACTGTGGGAGAGCAGTAGCAGTCATTGCCTTCACAAGAGCTTTGCTGTGTAATTAAGTTTTAGTAATAAAGACTGAATGAACCAGATTAATAACCTTGTCTTTACATTGCAGACTGGTAAATTAGAGTCGGATTTCTGTCTCTCTAAGAATTGTTGCTAGATTCAGAACACTGCTTTGATACCTTTAATTTAATTACCAAAAAAATTTTCTGACATTCATCTTCCACAAAGTGCACATTCTAGCCAATGGAGACACACTGATTTACACAAGGTCTGGGGTCTGTGTAGGAAAAATTTAGGTTATATTTTTACAGGACACTTGAGAAAAAATATCTGGGGCTTTTGTTCCTGCTTAGAGATCCTTATCCTATCTATAGACTGTGGTAAATGTGAACCCTTCCCCTCCAAGGTGTGTTCTTTGTAGGAGCCAGAATTTACATTTGCCTGTTAACTCACGTTGAGACTCATTGTCCTAAAACCACAGAGGTGCACATCTGGGAAGGACAACAGGAGGCTGTCCTGTCCCTCCCCTGCACTGTCCCCATAGGTGCTGGTATGAACTGTCCTTAAATCTATACAATAAAACACATTCACACGTATTCTTAAGTACTTCAGTATTAAATACTTCAACAATCAAAACACTTCTTCTTAAAAGACTGCACTAATAATGCAATTAAGAAATTACAATATTTAGTTGCAATAATTGCTTTCTGTCCTTCTTTTCTGGTCTTACGTAACAAGTGACCATTATTCTATTTATAATGATCTTTTTTACATACTAGAAGATTTAAATGTCCCCTTTTAAAGCTCCCTTTTGTAGCCTAAAGGAATGGGATTAACTTTCTCTGTGGATTATGTTTGCTAAATCCTTTAGTATTCCTTGCACCATACTGTGGATTTTTTCCAAGTCATCTTTTTTAAAATGTGGTGTCTGAAAGTGGACACCTGGTCTGAGATCCGTTCCCAAGCAGAGCAAAACAGTTACTTTCTAAGGGGTCCTAGCAATATTTCCAGGAATGTATCTTTGACCAAGACTTTTTCTTGGAAAAAATACTGTGTTGTTACTCATAGTCAATTTGTGATTCACCACAACCCTCAGATCCTTCTTTGTGTAAAGTCACTTCTGTTACATGCTATTTTCATATCTTTATTGAATTTCATCTGCTTTTAATTTCAGAGGATGTCTGATTTTTTAGACTAATTTAATTTCCAGATTTGATGCTGTCATCAAAGTAAGAGCAACTTCTCAGTACATATTGTCTGTAGATTTTCTAAACCTATTAATTCAACTTCATCCTTCAATCATTAATAAAACTACTTAGAAGAAATGGGACTCTGCATGGGTGTTCACATTCTTAATGTGAAAACTATTCTTGGCAGTCACTCCATAACCACGAAGAGGGGCTTCAGCACTCACTGTACTTGGGTATGGGTAAACCACCACAGTGGCTGTGGAAGTGCCTAGCATTATAGTCTATGACACCTTTTCCCAACATCCACCTTTTCAGAAGTTATGCACTGGGAGGAAGTAACGAAGATGGATCCAGACCCTTCTCTGTCATCTCCCACAGGTTGAGGCAGTGATAACAAGCTGAAATGTAGGAAATTACACTTAAACACATGAGAATTTTCTTTTTTCTGTCAGTGTGGCTGAACACTTTAACAAGTTTCCCAGAAAGTTTGTGGAGTCTTCAGCTGGATGACTCAAAACCACAATGGACCTGAGCCTAAGCAACTTCCTGTAGATGACCCTGCTTGAGCTGGGGGTCATGGATTACAGACCACCTGAGGTCTCTTCCAGCCTCAAACATTGTGCAATTCTATGAATTTATAAGACGGTGCTATTTGTTTTCCATGTCCTTGCTTGAATTTAGAGAGTGTTTTACAAGCAGTTTTAACTTTTCGTAACAATAATGTTAAATAACGTGAAGTCATGGTCTGATCTGCAGAGGAAGGTCAGTCTGGGAACTAGATTAGACATTTTGCTAGTCTCTGCAATACTGTGAATAACACGTAACATTTCAAAAACTATTTGAAACTCTGTAATTGACTCCTCTGGATACTGAGAGCACATCTTTTTAACCCTAGATCAAAGGCCTTCTCCCAGCTTGAGCACTGATATCAGACAGTTTCCCCATCACAGTCTCCCTCTTTCCACCATTCCACCTTTAAAAAGCAGCATGTTATTTTTAAGGAAGTTGAAGCCCAGAGCTGACATTATTAGTAAAGATCTGCATCCAAATTCATGACTCATATGACCCAGGGTAGGCCTCTGCAGTTGAATGGGAGTATTGGCAAGCATTACTTGTGACCTGGACTCCATCCCCTGTGTTCCCAGAACCTCACAGTCACTTCATTAGTGCCCACATGGATGAGTAACATGAATAGCATGAGTCACAGTCAGGGACTGGATATGCCTCAACAGTCTTTCCACTGTGCCTAAGGTTTTTGAATTAGTCAAGAAGCCCATGTCCCAGCAGGATGGTCAGACGGGCAGATGGACGTCTCTGGCCCCAAGACAGAGTGTCTCTAATCACAGTCATCCACTGAGAAGTTTGTCACTGGAGCAGCACAGCAAATAATAGGATTGTACCTTACTGAAGAGCTTACTGAGCCAAAATGTATTTGTCTTGAAGCAGGAAATTTTCAACATTTAGCCCTCCTAAAAGAGTTTACCTTTCTTTTCTGCTGCAATGGGAAATCTCTGGCACCTGAACTCACTAGGCATGGGATATGACTCTTACAAGAACCTACAGCTTTTACAAATTACTGACTTGGAAACTGATGGGGTGGACAAAATACTTTTAGCTAGTCTTGTAACCTGATTTTGATACTTGGCAGGAATTTTAAAAGTATTCACACTCCTTTTTGTTCTCTTATTTACCATATTGTTTTTCAGCACTTTTCTACTTTCATGACAGTTTCTGGTTGTGAAATAATGTAAAACACTCTTAAATATAATGGAGGGTTTTAAACTGTCTGTTCAGACAGGATAATAACACATAGTATAAGCACATGTCCTGAACAATAGTGCAATAGCAGAGTGTGAGGAAAAAAAAAACAAAACCCAAACCAAAACCAAAAATACTATTTAACACAACTCTATATATATTTCTTAGTTAAATAGTTGAAATCCACACTGTATCAGGTATGATATAATTCTGTAATAGTGACTCTTCTTTTTCCCTTGTATATTATGAAGACTATTGTTTTTCCAATTATTGGTAAAACTGCTGATAGTTTCTTTAAAAATCTAAAGGGGACTATTCTGTTAAATCTTCCCTTGGAGTTTAGGTGTCCAAAAGGGTGTCTCTTCTACTGACAGACCTTCATGTTTCCTTGTTCCAAATGGGTGATTCTCCCCAGAAAAAAAAAAAAAAATATATATATATATAAAGACATGAGCACTTTTATCCTATAGGTGAAATACAGACAGGAAAGTCCTCATCTGCAAGTCTTGCCAAAGTCAGAGGTATGAGGTGGACACTGGGTAGTTGAGTATTCATTGTTTCTGCAGAAACATTGTTTCTTGGGGCAACTTACCACTGGAAACTGAGATGCGGAGGGGTTGTAGACACAAAGTAGCTCAAGAGGGGTTTGTGAAACTCTTAATGGTATGTGATTTAGGGACCCTGAAAGGCAGTTAGGTAACAAGCCCTCCAGCAAATCTGGCCTCTTGACCTGGGTGTTTTATCATCTTAGCCAGTCTTGAGCTAGATGGGGAAATGGTGAAGCATTACAGCCTGACTGCTGAGGGGAAGTAGTAACCACACAGAATTCAAACCTGCCATTGTTTGTACCTTCTAAGAATTAATTTTGATCCTATGATCTCACTTCTAAAACTCCTACGTTCCCTAGCAAAGGTTATTGAAAAGTCAGTTTTGCAAAAATTGGCTGCCTAGAGGTTTTTTTTACTTGCAGCATGACCCTCTAGTGAAGTCAATTCACATGATTTTTACCTGACTTGAGGACATATAGATTCACGTTATTAATTAATACCATCCACATAGCTAGCTTAGGAGCTTGAAAAATCAAACCCACAAGAGAAACACAAAACCATGTGTGTTTTTCCTCCTTTACCCGACAAAGCTCACAATAACTGTGAAGATGGAAGGGTGTGTGTGGAGTAGCAAAAAAAAATTAAATAAAACTCCAAGAGTAATTCCTCGGAACATTTTTTTGTTAAGATGCTTCTGTCTTACTGCAATAAGCTCTACAGATAACTCCTTCCCAGTTCCAAAAAAAGGAAGCAACCTTGCACATTTCTAACTGCAAGTCAAGATTCCCATAAGGCATGTCTCTTTGAGTGCTCATACACCATTGGTTTCTTGTAAGTTATATTGGGCCAAAGCAATTGCACACATCTAAGACAAATCTGCTGCTTTAGCATTGAAGGCACAGCCCCTTTACCACATAGATTTTACTTATTTCAGGAATCAAGAGATTTTAAGAGCTCCTCAAGGTTAAATACAGCATCCTGTGTGCAAGCCAAGTTGCTATGGTGATACTGCTTCATACTTGCAATACTTGTTAATATAGGCTTTTGGCCTTCTGTTTTCTAATTGCTGATGGATGAACTATCAAACTGTCTTACATTAACTGTACAAAGGCAATGTGAATCATATGTCAAAACACCAAACTAAAGGTGGTGCAATTAAACCTGAGAAAAATGCATCATCTCAAATAAAACTCTGTTAAGAGAGATTTTAGATTTAAGCATCGCCTTTTAATTTGAAGCAATATTGTTTCAACCTATTAGACTCAAAATATGTTCCAGGAGGTAAAGATGGAAGAAGGAGTTACAGTCAAAAAAGCAAGACATGAAATGTCAGGAAAGTATATTATTGCCATCCAAAAACAACAGCTTGAGAAACTAAGTATTTCTAAGGTTCTGGTCTCAGTCCTGTGTATCGTCTTGGTCTCCACCCACTGGGAGTTGAACTTCACTGCCTACTACTTGTAGGCATAAATAAAAATAATATGTTCCACTAGATACATAAAATAATAATCATTTTCATTTGCACATTGTTTATGTCTTTATTTACAATTTGAACAGTATGATGTAGCTGCAGAAAGCTTTCTAAGAAAGCAATATATTTCTTGTCTATGGCTCTAATAATGATGTTGTGAGAGACAGCAACCTTCTTCAGGCATTAAATCAGTATAAAATGTCTGGATAGGGATCTTAGAGATCACAGCTGTATTCACAGAGGTGGTTTAGAGCTTTTTCATCTCTACTAGGAACAATCAAAGATATGTGAAAAGTTAGTATGTTCAAAAACCATTAGCCCTTTTGTTTAAGAATTTGTATATAGGCAGATGGAGCAATTATGTAGTCCTAGTGCACTGTTAAGAAGTAAAATATAACCAGAGTAGATGCTTCTCAAAGATCCTTTTATCCACAGTGAAGAAAGGCTCTGATTGCATTTTTACAAGCTTCAGAACATGCTGCAAATTAAGGTTTCTCTTCTTCCTCTTTTCAGCATTTGGGCTTTTCCCTCAAGATTCTGTGTCACTCAACATCTTTTGCTACCCTGACTAAATGCATGCCAAAAGAGAAAATCTGAGATATATATTTCATTCCCTATCATTTGACAAAACTTATCTTGAGGCAACACTTCCTTTTTCCTTTTCTCTGACATTCAGAATGTTGCAGTGTCACCATCAGCATGCAAAACCATTTTGTGTATGTTTCACCTGATTAGGTATATCCAGGCATATCTTTCATTTGTAAAAACAAGCATAATGTTCTAAATATTTTTTTAAAACTTTATAATTATCTTTCTTCTGAGGAAGCCAGAATTTAGGCCCAGAATAGTAAGTGCTAATCCTTGGAAGAGGAACAAAATGAGATAATTTATACAAAGAACCCTTGACTATTATGCCAAGCTCATTGAGGTGAAAAGTGGACTTAAATGCAGATGAGGTCAATATATTCTTATACTCAGAATGCTGTTCATTGCTTTTGCTGGGAATACTAAGCTGAAGGTAAGTTTTTTCTTAATTTCAACGTTTCTGTAGTTAATGGTTATAAGAGAATAACTTAATACTGTCCACTGTGTCGTGCTGTTGAAGAAGTCTCTAATATATTTTAAATATTTTGGAGGTTTTTATTCATGCATTAAGTAGGGAGTGATAAACTGAGAGAGCTGATTCACACTGAATCAAGAGGCAGATTTTTAGGAACCAACTTGTTCAAATACTGCAGATTTCAGCTTTCACAGGAACATCTAGATTCATCCTTTAATGTATGTTCCTATGGAGACCTGAGGAATTTGCAATTCAAAGACAGCAAAACATTTTCTGTGAAATATGTGAGTAGACAGATCCTAAACAGGAATAAATATTTCTTAATTGAGATAGGAAAAGTAATTATGATAGTTACAACTTTCAGCTGCTGTCTTGAGTGTCTAATGCTTGTACGTCACGTGCTTCAATCTAACACCCAGACTTCTGAAAGCTTCATAATCTTGGTTGCGTGTATCCTGTAATAGCAAATTGAAAAGGATGCGTAAAAAAGTTGAGGATAGTTAACTAAGGAAAGTGTCAGGCAGTGAATAGGCTGTTTGCTGGGCAGGGAATGATCATTTGTATGCATATGCAGTACTATCACTCTACCAATTAAGGACAAGGTTTGGAAATTAGCCATCCTAAACTAATCATCAAACCCTCTAGTCTCTAGAGAGTCATAGTTATGAGATGCCACTCCAATCCCATGTTGATACATGTCTACAGTAAATTTATGGTGCCTTGTACAGAATGGCTTCAGGACAAATTCTACAGAATGCCAAGGTAGGAAGAGCATTTTACCTCTTACTATAGTAAAGATCTGCTAGCAGATTAGACAAGCCATGATAAACAAACCATGTTTACCATAAGAAAGGAGATGACTGTAAAAGGGGCATTAACATTTCCATACAAGAAAAAAGTCTACGAGGATCAACCTCCATCTTGAAAAAGTTTAGGATCGGTAGTCACAAAGGAGATAGAAATCTCAGTGGAAAACCCAGCCCTAGTACCTTCCAGCTCCCTTGCAGGCATCATCAAAAGATTAAAAAGAAATGCACTCACTCTTCTCCAGTCCAGCATTAATATACCATCTCCCATTAATGCAATATTTGCAGATACTCTGTGCAAATTCTACATCATGTGGATCATATGGACTAGGCAACTGTTAGTGTTTATGGCTTGTGAGCTAGATGACTTCCAGACACAAGCTTAGGATCAACTGATGGTTTTCTTATCATTTATATCTAGGCTGTTATTAAATATTTACAATAGCAAATAGTATTTATTTGGGCATTTTTTAATTGAGTACTTTCATTTCCTGGAAATTTAATCTCTCTCATATTACAAATTCAGAATATCTAGGTAAAATTAAAATATGCCAATCCTATAAGAATATGTGACTCATTAGTATCAGTGTCCTGGGCAATACTTAGAGAAATGCAAATACACTGCTCCAGAATATTAAAAAAGTACCAGGGCATTCCTCTGTTGAAATATTTTGGGAACTGGATATGAAAAAGTGTGTTCTCAAAACCAACATTATCCATATAACTTTTATCTTGTACAGTGTTTCCTGGGGAGAGAACTTGAACCTTGTGGATTAGAATCATAGATTCATAAGCTCACTTACTTGGAAAAGACCTTTAAGATCTTTAAGAATCCAACCATTAATGTAACACTTCCAAGTCCCACTAAACCCTGTCCCTAAATACCACATGTATGTTACAGGAAGGACACAGACCTGTTGGGCTGAGTCCTGAGAAAGACCACCAAGATGATAGATGGACAGAGCAGCTCTCCTATGAGGCAAGGCTGAGAGACTTAGGATGGTTCAGCCTGTAGAAGAGAAGGCTCTGGGGAGACCTTATTGTAATCTTCCAGTACTTGAAGTGGGCCAACAACAAAGATTGGAACAAACTTTTTAGGTTTTAAACTAAAAGAGGATTGATTTCAATTAGATATAAGGAAGACATTTTCACAATGAGGTGGTAATACACTGGTTGCCCTGGAAGCATTCAAAGGCAAATTGGATGGAGCACTGGGCAACCTGATCTCATTGAAGATGTCCTGCTCATGCTGGGGGGGGTTGGAGTAGATGACTTTCAAAGATCCCTTCCAAATCAATCTATTCAATGGTTTTAAATACCCCCAGGAGTGGTGACTCAACCACTTCCCTGGGCAGCCTGTTCCAGTGCTGGCTGTGAAAGCTTTCCATCGCTTCTAGTGAAAGTTTTTTCCCAATATCTAATCTAAACCTCCTCTAGTTTGAGGCCATTTCCTCTTATACTATCAAGAGTATCAAGTTTCTTGGGAAAAGAGACCAACTCCCATCTCGGTACAACGTGCTTTCAGACAGTTTAGGAGAATGCCTAAAGGTAATCAATCACATTCAGGGCTTGTAGGGAGATTGGTGGGTTGAGCTGTAAGTCTGCTGCAGGGATACTCAACCTTTTGCAATTTTATGGGGAGTGTGGAGTGACATTAGAGATTTGTTGCTCCTAACTTTAGGCTCCAGCTCTGAATTTTACTTTGGCAGATCTGACCTCTGTATTGACTATACAAATATTTTGGAGAAAATATCTTATTTCAACTGACTTAATTATCATCAACTGTACCAGTCAAGACAGATGTAAATAAATGTGGTGGTGTGAGTGTCATTCCAACACAAGATTATAGTATTTAGAAGCCCTGCAGAATTGTTACTGTTTTTCAACATCATGTCACGAAGGCTGCCTCTCTCCTTTTTATGGGTGGACCTTCTACATCTGCCTGGAGTAGATGGCAATAGAACAATGCAGGACAGCTTGAGCAGTCACTGCCAGTGTTGTACCCATACGACAGATAAAAACAAGATGCCAGTATCCAGAGTAGTCAGCTTGGTAACTTTCAAAAGCATTTCAACCCCTGACAAAAATAAAACAACCTTTTTCAGATTAATGCCAGAAAATTTGCACTATACTGAACAGGTAGTACTAAAATAAGACTCCCTGCTGCCTTCCAATGTAAAAATAATTCAGTATGTCTGAGTATCCTACAGAAGACAAAGCACCCTAACAGTTTTTTGGCATTAACTAGGCAATTACTGGATGTTTGATAAAGATGTGTTTTTAACAGTGTACTTAGAGGAAAAGTCATGGGATGGATGTGTACCTGTTCTACATTTTATCTTCCAAAACAACTATTTTTAAAAATTACATGGACTTAATTGATATCCATGTCAGTTCCTTCTCAGTCTCATGAACTAAACAGATGCATCTTAAAACAAATGAAAATACCATTTAAAAGCTACAATTAAATAACCACAATTATACCGCATTAAAATTTTATAGTGGAGACTTTGAAAGATTTTTCCATGCTTTACACTTTCTTACTTGCAAGACCTGAAGTAACAGGGGACCCTTCTACCTTGGTTATGTTAGGAAGAGCTCCCGAGACCCATTACTGACTCAAAGGCAACATGAGACATATTTGACGAATACTATCAGGACAGCAGCACTTTGAAGTCATTCTCATGTACAGCGATAGTCCTTGATCAAAATATTTCTTTTCTAGATAAAACAGACACCGGAAAAGAAAATAAGAGTATTTACACACAGCTTCTCTAAGGTCACCAAGGAAGACCAGAAAAGACCTTGGAAAAAGACTTCATTAGTCATTATGCTATCCTTCCTCTCTGATTATGACTTTCTGCTGGTAAATTGCTACTTTAAATTGAATTATGAGTTAATTAGCTTTCAGAGGGCTGACTTAGAAGATTCAGAAGCTGCAGCCTCCCAATTTGAAATAGAGCTCTTAGACATAGCATATTAGTGATAACAGAAAGAAAGGAAGAGAGAAAAAAAAAAACCAACCAAGATTCTTTTAAATTCCTTTTTTTTAAAAAAAGACTAGCTTCATTTACAAATGAAGACATGTAACTAGCTTCCAAAGAAACAGGAACTAAGACAGTTTTTGTTTGCTGTTTGACAACAGGGTTAATAAAGAGAAGCGTGAAATACTTTATCCAAACCCATAGCAGGATTGTCATGATTGATAATTAACTATTTTATACTATGAAAGGAATTGCAATAATTTTATTAGCATAAAAAATGTTTGATGAAAATCACTGCTCAATTCAAGCATTACAAAAAGATAATGTACACTTTACTTTGTTGCTGATATAAATGGTGAAGTTGAGGATCAATTATAGTTTACTATTGACAGGAGCATCTTGGTCATGAAGTACAAATAGCTTCTTATTAACTCAGAGAGAGATCAGGCAAAAGGAGAGTTAACAGCTGGAAGCAGATCTCCCAGGTATTGTCTGGGAGTAAGAGTTTTCAGTGGAGTTCAAGGGACTGACATCTTGCATGAAGACAAACTTCTGCTGGAACCTGAAATAGGATGTATGCAAATGTCTCAGAATCCATACTCATTTTTCCAATTTGGAGCAGAGCACTATTGAATCAGCAGGGGGGTTTATGCTTTTAACAGCTCGATGAAAATATTTCCACTGAAGCAGTCTTTTCGCAGAAAATTAGGGCTTTGGTTAATTTTCCGAGGTCTGTTCTTCATGCTCCATCGATTTTTCTGTGAAATATGAAAACCTGAAGGACAAGATATTTTCTCCAAACCTCAGTATTTTATGTTTGGAAATAAAACCAGGTGTCTTGTGAGTTTCATTATCCCCTGTCTTTTCTTGGAATGCTGTCCTGAGGACACCTCCCCTGGTGCACTGTTGTCAGGAACTCCAGTGATCAGCATTATTTAGCAGCAGTTAGATCACCAGATACAGGATAAATGGAGAAACTAGGCCAAAAAGAGAATTAATTATTACCTGCAAGATTAAATAATAAAAAAGCCACTGAAAAACTCTCACAGAATATTTGTGTGCATGTCTGTCTTCTTTTGAAAATATGACTAGCTGGACTTTACCCAACTAGCTATAAAGATCATTATTAGATAACACTATTCTATGTAGGCACCTAATGTACTAGGCACACAGCTATTCAAATACGTACGATTAAGAGCGGTGATGCAAACATTTATAGGGAATACTGCAGATCACAGAAACTAAAGAAACACTTTTCCCCAAATAACTTGGGAAATTTCATCTGCTGCAGGGTCAAGCCAGATAAGTGTGCCATACCCTGCCTATTACAGATCTAGCTCCTTAGAAAAGTATTAGCTGTGCAACTACCCATCAAATAAATTACTCAGTCCTACAGCAGCCTTCCAAAACCAATGGGCTCCTCTGGGGTTTGTGCTAGCTTCTAAGAGCTGTCTGGTCCCCAATGCCACTAATACCCCATGGGGCACGGCAACACTACTTGCAGGATTCCATCAGCAAATGAGGACCTCTCAGAATTTCATAAAGAAGAGTCTCTTGAATGGGATCCCCTTCCCCCTCTTGGATCAAAAGCATGATGCTTCTGTTTGCATCCCTTGCCTGTGCCTCTGATGGCTTCACTGTTACCAACAGTTAGATTAGTTGAGGGACCAACTGCAAGAGAAAAGACAAAGAGGACAAATAACATCTGCACAGCCCACTTTGTCCTAAAAGGAAGCGTCTGACTTTTCACCCTCACTTCCACAGCCCATCATACCATTTTTCCAAGCCCCAGGGATGTCACTTCCATAGGAAAGGGGCCTCATGTAACCTTCCTAGGAGGAGTTGTTGCTATGACTGTGCTGTGCAGGAACTAGCTGGCCCTCAAGGCTAAGTTCTGGAGCTCCTCTGAGACCTGAGTTGTGCACAAGAAGGGCAGCCCTCTCAGCTGGATTTGTGGACAACAAGATCTGCCCATGAGGACCTATCAGACACAAAAGTCTACTTCTTTTGGACCTGACACACCAGGTTCAGGATTTAAAGGGTGTTGGTGTATGGACAGGTAGGAATTACAGGCCCGCTCTGTCATGCAAGAAGAGCTCAAAGTTTTAGGGTGTTCCACAGGACGAAGCCTCCAAAAGTTTTGTTGAAAGTCTTCTTTTTTCCAAGGCTTAAGGCACAATTCTTGCTGGAGGAAACCCCTCTACTATATCAACATGCTGTATGCCTCATGAAGTCTGTTAAGGGACTTGTAGAGCAAAGAATACTGTGTAGGTGTAACAAAAAAGTCCTATTACAGCTATGCGTACTTATGGGACAAAATTGGAGTGAAAAGGCTTCAGCTGAGGGCACAGTAACTTGGTAATTGAAATGTTATCCACAGCACCCTTTAAATAATGAGCCAAATGCTAAAGACTTTATAATACACACTGCTTATTATTTCTTTAGAAGCCTTATGCATGTAGTGTTTAGAATAAAATATCAGCTGGTAATTTAGGATTTTTCTGACTGTTAGTATACAATTTTCTTTTTGAAATATAAGGAGAAATGGAAAAAAAAGTTTCATGATGAGAACAAACTGAAATACAAGAACTTCTGTGGGAAACTGAAAAAGTAGCAGGATTAAAAGCAAAAAATACATGCATCCCATAGACTTTTCTTGCCTCTGAGGCCTCTCAGTCAAGCACTGACCAGGACTACTGTGGCTTTATTTATGGCATCTAACAAGCTCTAAGCCTCTGATTGTAGAACTGCATTAGGTACTTTTTAAAGCACTTTTTGAAGCTCTAGGGAACAATAAAACAGTATAAGGAATACAATTCAGCTTTTTCATGTTTGTCAGCACTCCATCTATATTGTTAATGTAGAGGTAAATGTATTTGTAGGCATGGATAGATGTGTGTGTGTATATATATGTTGTATGTATGTTGAAATACCTTATTTAACTGTAACAGAATTGCTAAGATGTGCCATTTATTTACACTGGAGGACTCCAGGCAATTTCAGAAGGACATGTGATGTGATGCTTGTATATTCTTGTTTTAGAAAACTGATCAAAATATACATATAATTTTTAAATTACATTTAACAATCATTCACAGCATGTTTGCTTAAATGAAATAGTTTCTTTTCCACATTTAAGGGCTTTGGGGGAGTTTCTAAGAATTTGAGAAGTAAATGGATTTTTAAGGTTTATTTTAGCACCACTGGAGTTAATAGTTTCCCATCAACCTCAACATCTGGAGGACTGAAGTCCCAAAATTCAGATGGTTTACAGCTGTCATCTTGCCCTCTAGTGGTATTTCTTTAAAGCCACCGCTGATGAAGAAAACAGATGGACAACAGTATTTTAAATTTATGAAAACTATAAATTGACTTATGTGGCTGCTGGAGAAGCAAATAGCTATAAAAATGCCTAACTATTCTAATTTTCCCTAGGACAACAGGCAAGATAAAGCTGCTACACAAACTCTGAAAACTTCACACGAAAGTTTGAAATTGAAGACTGGGCAACTCATGTAGCTTGATCTATTTCGCTGTTAAACAATAACCCCATTTTTTTTCAACTTCTCCAATATTTCAATGTCCTTCATCCCTGATAAGAATGTACTACCATTTTATTTCCTGGGCAAGGGCTATGGTATCAGACCTGTTGGATCACTAAATATCACGTATTTTTGCAAGGACTGGCAGCAAAAGTTAAAAACCCATCTTGACTGTAGGAATTTCTGCCTTTGATTTTCTGCAGGTAACTCTCTGACTTGCTTACAGTATGCATAGAGACAATGCTGAGATTCAAAACCTCCAGTAGAGTAGAGAAGACAGAGGTCTTCCCAGGATCACGGAGGGCGGGGGTGGCCAGGGACTGTTAAAGAACTTCTAGTCAGGCTGAGCTGAAGCTGATTCACAGCAGAGTAAAGGGATGCAGCATTGATCTAATGTATTTCTTATGTCACTTCTGCAGTATGTTACATGCTTATTATCTTTTTGGTATCTACTTGCACTGTTGTACAGGTAAGAACAAAACAGGCTGAGGGCAAAATCAAGAGAAAGACAAGTTGTTCTTAGGCACAGAAGACACTAGAAATGGAGGGTGAAAGCCTATAGCCACCTAGGAGTTAAATCTCTTTCTTAAACCTTGTCACATGTTTCTACTTGATTTTACACTGGAGTAGCATGATCAGGCAGAGGTTTGGAGAACTGATCTAACTGCAGCCCAACCCAGCACAAGAGCAGATGATCTCTTTATAACTCAATCAGGTCTTCAATTCACCAGGTAAGTCACAGGATTGGTTTAATAGAGGGAAAATCTGGACTTCGAACAGCTTCATCTGCAAAGCTACTAACAGCAAAATCTAGCAGGCCTGTGAGAACTAAACTTGCAAGTGTCTACTGGTATAAGATATTCTTACTTTTATAGACTGAACTTAAGATAATTAAAGGGTCTCATTTCTACAGTGTACTAAGCATGCATGCTTAGCAATTCTCAAGGCTGGCAACTTAAATCCATTGAACCATTCCTTAAAATATTTTTACAGTTTTGTCTGGACCACAGTTGAAGTATGTTACTGTTGGAGGCAATGCCAGCATATGCGCTTCATATATATGCAGACATATCTGCATACCTATTTTATGCATAGGGTATACATGTAGATATTATATATGATATAGATAGATAGAGAGATAGATAAACAATTTCTCGTGGTGAAAGACATTTCAGTTGTTGAAAAGTTCAGGTTCACCTTTTGTTTCCAAGTAATGGTAGGATAGTTAGAACATTTTCAAAGACCTGCCCAAATACCAGTCCCACAATGAAGACAGGACTAGCAGTATAAAGGGAGAAGAATAGTCCCCAGCATAAGCATTTGAGGCCTGGCACTCTTGCCACTGACTTTTTCACAAGGTTTCTTGCTCATACTCTCATGTAACCTGAGCAGCGCCAGTACTACGTATGCTAAGAGACAGGAAGCTATCATGCAGTTATCTACAGGCTCTGAATAACAAATATTCTTGAACAAACAAACGTGGACAAAATTTTATATTAACAAAGAGAGAAAAGGAAGGAATAGAAGTATTATGCCTAATGTGAGAAGCAAAAAGGAGATCTACAAAAGGTTGTGGTTATGCACAGCTCGCCTTAAGAGGCACCCTACTGATGGATGTGTCTTCTCTGCAATGAGCTGAATTTCACTGAAAGTGCTTAATGTGCTTCCTTTTACCTGAACTGGTACTGTAGAACTACCTCAACTCCAGTAGGACCCTGGCAGTCACTCTGGTCAGATGGAGCTCGAAGCTCCATGGGTTCTGTGACTCTGAACGTGAAAGCCTACACAAAATGGAATAATGGTCTTTGTCGGGATAGTTGGGACAGAGACGGGACCACTTGGGTACGGTTTAAGCTTGATTTATTATTACAATCTCAAGAAGTCGTGAGAACATCTTCACAGAGGAATGCAGAGGTCAGCCATAGTGCAAAAGTGACCACAAGACTACAGGTTACAAGGTCCTTTAAAGATTAATTGGCCAATAAACTAATGCCACATACATATATTTTCATTTCTACACCAATACTTAATCAAACCTGTATTACCTGTTTGCCGCACTGCGGACTTTTTCATCCAATCAAGTACTGACCTACAATTCTATATTACTACATTTTAAATTCAGAGCCTATAGGCACAGGGTTTTGAGAACTTTCTGTGCCTAGGATTCCAATAGGTCTTGGTTAGTCTTTGCTGTAGGACAGAAAGGGCAGCAGACTTTATTACTTACCACCCAGCTTTTTGCTTAGTTTAAAGCTGAGAAGATACCACCAGTCAGTCTCTCATGTCCTGGCCTGAGAGGTGGAGACAGATCTAACGTTTGGCAAAGTGAAGCCTTTAGGGACCTTTGTTTCAGTTCTGAGGGCTGTGTTTCTATGAGCAGAGGTAGCCATTATATAGGACAGAAATACAGGACAAGTGATTACTGTGTGCCGGATCTGTGGAGAGAGGGTAAGAAGTGTTCATCTGCATATGCTGTAAGAGTTCACTAAACACAGTAAACTGCCTGCAAAATCTGCATAATGAAAAGCCGACATTTCATTTTTTCCTCTCCATTCGAGAGAGACAGAGAACACCAAATATATCCCAGCAGTCATCATCTTAGGATTCTGTTCACTAGAGGGGAAGGACATGCTAACTCTTCAGTGGGGCTAGGCTTTTGCCTTGTGCTCATCAGCTGCTCTCAGGTCCTTAATTCTAGAAATCAAAAAAATATGTTTCTAAACTAGAAGAGAATTTCCTTCAAGATTTTATGCAACAAATCTTCACCACTACATTTGTTCTATGTAACTTTTGCACTTGTAGAGTCATGTAAGTGCAAGAGAAAATACCAGAACAGCAACCTTCAAAGTTGCTGTGAAAAAAATACTTTAATTCAATTGTCAAGAAACAGGATTTCATTAACAGCATCATACAATAAAGCTTTGCCATCTAGTTTGGGTGATCTCAGGTTATCTGTCATTTAACATTTGAACTATGTCAGGAAACTGACAGTCATTCATATTTTCACTAAGTTACTTCCTCCAAGACAAGTCTTTAAGTGATCTGCCTTCTCCTGCACGTATTTGCAGGATTTAATGTATTTGTGGTACATAGTTATTTTAAACCAGAAAGAACACTATGGCTTTGTGCACCCAGTCATCTTGGATTTCAGTGAAAATTACTCAGATTGAAAGGGATGTGTTATTGTAACTCGCTCCTGTTTATATGCCCCAAAATATCAGCCACTGTGGGTGGCGGGGGAACCTCCACCACCATGCTGATTTATTCTGTTACTACATGTTCTTTGAGATTATCAACAGCCTGCAAAAAATGAATTTGCCATATGTCTATACTCAGCCATTCTCCATTTGGTTGAATGGACAATTCCTATTTTACAGAGCTCTGGATTTTACTCTCTTGAAACATGCTGAATGGAGAGACTTAGTACCCGAGTAAATCCAATGATCTAAAGCCAAGCTGGACAATTACGATCATCTATCTGACCTTCTGCACCACATAAAAATCCATATAGTCATAGCTCACTCAATTTGTGTTCAAGTCAGGCTGTCTATTTTTGGAAGCTATCTGCCTTTTTGGTCAGCTGCAGAGAGCCTGAAAGGGGCAGAGCATCAAATATTTTTCTAAAGGAAATGGAACAAGCAGAAGACATAGCTATGCAGTCTCACCCATAGAAAATTACACTTTCAGGAATGCTGAGATAAATCAGTTTTTGCAAGAGTGCGTCAGGTTTGGAATATATCCTTAGCTACTGTGCAACGCTGCTGAAGAATATCAGTATCCTGAGTATCCTCTTCTTTTCCCTCTCCTGCAGTCACATGAAGATGTTACATTTTCCATAAAGTCTGGCATGCCAACTGAGGGCAGTCAGATCAGCTGCCTGCAGGAATACTTCTGGCCTCTTCACTAATTTATTGGGGAGCAGACTCCCTACAGTCACTGTGAACACCTTTTCTAGTCTGACATATTACATCAAAGCATAAATATAAATATGGCGTTATTATATAAAGTTACAGGATACATCACATTAACTCTTATTTCCTACCAGGCAGGAAAAGCTATAGCCAAGTAAGATTGACCAGATCTTAAACACCACCACAATGGGAAGTCCAGGTTCTGGCACTATTTCTCAGGTTTTTGTGCCAGTCTTTGATGACATGAGATGGGAATCTCCTTTTCCATTGTTTTTTCCTCTCTTTTCTTGTACCACATCCATCACTACATGCTATGTAGAATTAGTTTCTTCTGCCAAATCAGGACACTATCACGGTCTGCCACAGATAACTATTGTCACTTTGCAATCCCTGCTGGCCACTATGGTGCTCAGACCTGAGCACCATATGCCTCATTCCAGTCAATATTATCACTAGTCTATTATTTACTACATAAGATTCTCTTTGGTTCCACACTCATGAACTTCCTTAGACATCTATACTACCTGATACCTCCAGCCTTCTCTCTGCTCACCAGACAAGAGTAAGCCAGCTGGAAGAGAAAAGCAGCTACACTAGCAGAGCTTCCTCATGGTTGCTGGAGGGAGCCAGAGGCAGGGGAAGAGAGATGGTCTTACACTAGGGGATGCTACATGCACTGCAAGCACAGAAGCAAGGCTCCACCAGTTTAGTGAAATGACCAAAGAGTAAGAATGACCTCTAATCTTAGTTTAAATATTGATTCAATGTACTGCCTTGGGCAAGGAATTGGTTAGATGGGATTGATTATGTCTATCTACCTATTTCAAAGGGCTGCCACAAGGATTAATTAGTCATTGTTTGAAGATTTCTTTGAAGATGAAAATGTAGAACCATATAATTAAATGAAATCATTAGTCATAAGGTTATGTGGCTTTGATGTTTTCCAAAAATACGTAAGTTAATACCATAACATCTACTTCCATTTCATTCTGAAGCATATTTGTAATCCTGGATAAGAATTAACAGTGCCTGTAAAACATCACTACACAGTGGTAACATGAATGAATTCCATTTTAGAAATAAGGCAACATTAAAATTATAAAGTTTAAAGCCATAAAACTTAGGATTATATATATCAAGCTTCCTGTTGATATTCAAAGACTTAATGAATCTGCTGTTCTAAACTACTGTTTCATCTATAGAAACCAAATTTCTGGTTGCTTTCCAACTGTCAGGAATTCTAGCTGATGTTCCTCACAGCAGCAGTGAAACTCCACTGAAGAGAAAGGAATTACTGATGTACATGTAATAAGGATTACAGTCTAGCCCTGGAGTTGTGCATTCTGAGGTGACATGATAGCCAATGTGCATACATTTCACTCTCTTGTTCAGGACAAGCTTGGGCCAGAGCACACAGGAAGGGTGATAGATCTTCCCCATCTGCCACTTTAAATGAACTGAAAGACAGTGATACTCTGGCATATAGCTTCAGAAACATCAACTATCAAAGACCTACTAAGTCAAAAGTAGGTCTTTGGTAGTTGCACAATTTTATGTCATCATCTCAGGCCAGGTGGGCTAATACCTCTGACAGAATCACATCTTTGACATTCAGTGGGGTTTTTTTGTTCTCCACACCTATTCACACGAGTATAACAGAAGCTCCTGTGCGTTTTTTCACCATGGTATCACAGTACTATCACCATGATAACACACTGAGTCACTTTAAACCTATAGCAGTCACAGTTTCTGCTGATATTTGAATTTGTCAACATAAATTACTCTGAAACCATCATGGAAAGCTGCTAGAGAAAGTTTCTAGGCTAGACTTGTTACCAAAGACTTTTGACTTTTTTTTTTTTTAACGGAACCCTATTAAATGTTTCTTAAAGGACACAACAGTTTCTCCACACTTTGCTTCACTGTAGGTGTTGCTTAGCATCCATATAACTACAATGACACAAATAAAATTTTGTTTTGAATTGGCTGTTTTCCAAACAGCTTTTGTGCATTGGTTTATTGAAATTGGTGGGCAGGGAGAAGTGAAAGGGAGCAGTAAGATTCCTTCAGGGTCCAATCATCCCACCTAACTTTTCACAGCTCCTGATATCCATACCACCACCCCAGAGGACCCACCTGCTGGTAGGAAATTGTGCCTAGGGCACTATACTTCTCACTTAAAGCTGCTGAATAGAAACAGAAGTTACCAAAATGGCTGAACAGAAACAACAGATGACAATGTTTGTACTTACCTATCTTCAGATCACATGCAGAGAACTTCCTTTGCACTATTACGTCAAGCCAGTGCCTTGACCACGGAGCTCAGAATAAGGTCCTTACGCAATTCCATCATATCCTATGGAAGTAAATCTAAAGAAGATCTCAGCCAGAGAGCAAGCACTTCCTCCTTGCCTTAGCATCTCTTTGGATTAATTCTTACCTCTACAGTCTCTTTTGTCCCTCTCACTCTCACCTTGACTCTTGCTCTCCATCAAGAAACTTATAGATTCTTAATTTATTCAGGAGATAACATCAATACTCACTCCCCTCAAATCTTCATTGCTTTCACCTATTCAAGCACATCTTCATAATACAATCATGTCATGTTTGTATTTCAAGATTTTCAGGAAGTGTGTTTTAAAACACACTTGAAATGTGTTTTAAAAATCGCTTCCAGGCAAATTCTTTGAAAGGAATTTTCTTACCCAATGGTAATGTGCTATTTTACCATACTGAATGTATTTTGGATATTAACAATATGATGAAGTTTTATAAAAGGATCCCCATTATTTATGAAAGTTGCTATTCAAGTGACATTGCTCATTCAATCTAAGTAAATAACAGCTCCTAGAGTGAAATTGAGAAGCAATATTATACAACATCTGAAATAGATGAGACTATATACATGTATGAACTTCACAGTTTAACAGCATACCTGCATTTCTAATACAGCGATAATGCTTCCTAGGTACAGGATAGAAATCAGATGGAAATCATCATGGGTTTGTACAAGAACATAATGAATACTGAGTATGTTCTTTGAGAAGTAAACATAACATCCTCTTGCCAAAAAATAGCAACACTTTTAAAAATTACTTCCTCTTTAACACAGCCCCTTTTTCATGTGCAGAACAGATCATCTCCTGTTTAAATACCACAATCGTGACTACAAAATACCAGAGTCAGCCAATACTAAAAACACTTATATGCTGTATATGTTCGTAATAAATAACAAAAATATGAAAGCACTCGCAAAAACAGATTGTGCACATTCGCTTCAGGGCAGCAGAGACTTGCACAATGACAGCCTTATCTTGATACTGTGATTTAATTTGCAGTGGTCTTTTTTGCCTAAGAGTTGTACTTGCCCCATCACTTATTTGACATAAAAGAATCGTAAACCATTTTTGAAATATGTATAAACACATACGGTATGTCATACCAGTATCATCAGGAATGGCAACAAGTATTATTTCCATTCTAACTATTTCTTTCAGATGCCTGTAATTATCTTTTGGTTTGTTTGTTTAATTATTTAAAGTCAGACAAATAGGTGAGACAGATAATAGTTACTTATGTCACATGTAGCATCAATATTCCACTCTGGAACTTCTCTTTCTGAGGGTGAAAGAGAATGAAGGTGATTAGCAAAGTACTGAAGTCTCTGGAATGGAGATGAGAAGGGGAAAGATGGGGAATGATCTTACATATTCTTTATCAAATTACATGCTGAGGGGGAAGCAGGGGAGCCTTCCTCGAAGACCAAAAGGATGTTGCAAAATAAACTATTAGAAATTGCCTAGAACATAGTTCAGAAATCTGATTACTTTTTCTACTGGTGGAACACAGAAGCCCTAGGCAAATTATTTTTCTTTGCATTCTGTCTGTAAAATACTACAGAATAAAACAGAATAGATTATTTTCAGGTGGAAGAGAGCTTTAATGATCATGTAGTCTGTCTAAACACTTCTGGGATGAACAAAAGTTAAGGCATATTACTAAGGGCTTCAAAATGGAGACATTAATACATTCTTCCCTCTGCACTTTCTCTTGGCTATTCACTATGCAAAGTAGTTGTAGCCAAAACTTCTTCTCTCTCTTCGCACGCATCTGTAGAGGGTTTAGCATAATGAGGCCCTAATATTGACTGATGCCTTCTGGAGTCACTGTAATACCAATATTTTAAAATTAGCTAATTTCTATTTATAGTTCCACCACTGAATTCAAAAGAAATTCTGCTATTTCAGTGAACATCTATGTAGCTCAACTTGCAGATTTAGTACATAATTAGAATAATATTTATCAATCATTGTGAGACACGGTAATGCCTAACTAAATGGAAAGAATACTTTTAGTCCCTACAATAGATGAAGCCTGTGAGTCTCCAGAACATTAATAGCAGCACCATACCCAGGATAAAATGAGTAAAATATTAAAAAAATAGCACTATATTTGGAAATTTTATGCCTTCAGGATGGGTTCAATATTTAGTGACATACATATTTTTGTCAATGACTATAAAGGGAGTGCTTATGAATAGCATTTCACTCATTCCTCTTGCTATTCAATTAGATGTGGCTGATATATTAAGTGTTTTTCAGTAAGAACATAAGACGCCAGCAGGGATGGCTTTCAACAGCATTTATCAATAATGCAATAACACACTGATAATGAAACATGGATGATAATGAAAAGGCAGAAGTTACCAGTGGTTAGCACTGCGCCCTCTGAGACACTCTCACATGAGATACTGTAGAGTGATGGTAACCCTTCCACACCAGAGCCAGGTAAGCAGGTAAAACTCGAAAAAAGGACACTTCTCAAGGCCTTTTATCATTTCCCCCCTCAGCTACTACAGCACTGCCGGGATTGGAAATGACACGCCTTCACTTAGATATGCTTGTAGTGAGATTTATTGCTACAATCTCTCCGGAGTTTTGCCAACTCCCTTACAGAGGCTTGCAGAAGTCAGACATAATGTGAAAAGTGAGCCCCAGATACTAAGTTACAAGGTTTCTTAAAAGCTAATTAACCAATAGATAATTACCTTGCACAACCACACCCTGAACTTTTTACTTGATTCCATAACTACTTTTATATCAAGACTTTAGGTCAAATGCAGTACACATTTCATACTCAGAATAAGCAGACCTAAGGCTTTAACGATTTTCCGTGTTTTGGATTCCAACAACCACTACAGAGCTGCAAAACTAAGTAATACTTTCAGGTCACGCATTAGATGCACCAATTCAAATAGCCCAGAAATTTCACAGCATGAGTTTATCTGTGCCCTCCATCACTCCAGAGTCACAATTAGGCCTTGGACATGTGATCATGGGAATCTAAGAACACATTTTTTTCTGCAACTAAAAGGGAAAAAAACCCTAAGCATAGTGTAACTTGCTATGAAGTTGATCTGCCTCAAACAAAAAGCTTTACCTATGACAATACTTCTTCAAACAAAAAGTTACAACAAAATTCCATCTCACATGAACCAAAGCCCTGGCTTTTTTCTTTTTTTTTGTTGTTTATTTACAAAGGTGTTCCCCAATTTGGACCAACCATACAAACAGAAAGTCAACCAAAAGGCTTTCTTCTGCTGTCACTTGCTCTTACATTTATTAATCTCTGTAATCAGAATTACTCCTTCCCCTCCAGATATCCCTGTGCTGGCTGCAGTACAGATTCCAGGGTGTAGCATATAGAGTTATCTTCTTCACACCAAAGGCCTCAGTGCTGAGCCTGCCATTGGTGTCAGCAGCCTGCCTGAGTGAATCATGAGCTACTATGGCTGGGACAAGCAAGGTCCTCAGTAAAGCTCAAAATATCTCACTGAAGCTGTTTTTTTCTCCTCATACGTTAACCAACCTCAGTATCTGAACAACAGCAGCTAAAAAAACTCATCACTAGAGGGTATCTTAAGTGCCAGCAGAAACATGAACCAGAGGATGTGAAGAGAATGCCTAAAAGTACAAGCGCATACTCTGGCAGTGAACAAGGATGCCAGCTGTGATTACCAAGGAGATCCTGGAAGTAATAAGAGAAAACACCCAGCTGAAGCAGTAGCTTGCAAAATTCTAGGCTAGAAATAATGACAAAACAGACAGCCTGCTTCAAGGCTCTGAAGAAAGAATAGCATCTGCCATCCTCATGTGCCACCTCTCTGTTGGTACAATTCTGTTTCTTGTGCTTCAAGTTTTGCTTTTCACAGCACAGCCTACTGATAAGAAAAACAGCCTCCTGCTGCCCTTTGGTCTTATGTCTTTTATGAGGAAAAAATACAGTACCTATTAAACAAAAGCAGGTAGTCCTATTTATCTTATTTATTTTCTTCTCCTGTTGTTCATTTTTCATTGATGTTTCCAACAAGGATTCCAACACCGCTTCTGGGCAGGACCAAATCTGGAGTACAGTCTTTCTACACTTCAATAATTGGTTTAAAGGTCCTGGTGTCAAAAGACTGCTCTGTGGTACAATGGATAACCTACTTCAAAAAATAATGATGCTATATAAGTCACAAAGCAGAAATATATTGATTTTTTAGTGCAAGCGACATTATATCTGGCAGCAGGCAACATGTAAGTCACCTCTGAATAGAGCTCTTTGACCATGTGCTGTTCCTTTTACATGGTGATTATGTGCCACAGAGCATAAGAAACAAGAAGTGAAATGGGGTCAAATGGGCATCTCTGCAGAGTATTAGGATAAAGGACTTTATAATTAAAATGGGAAGATCTAGTAATCTTAACGCAGACTAAAGACTAGCATCAGTGCTTTTACAGGAAGATGAATTATACTTTGAGAAGTAGGGAATCTATCAGAAGGAAAAGCCTGCTTCATGAAAGCAATTTAGCAAATGCAATTTCAGCTATGACTGTAAAAATGATTCCATGACATACTAGTAAATGTCAGTTACTTGAAGCTTATTATTTATTCTGTGTTCAACAGAACTGCCTTTATGCTCTGCTTAGAGCAACTGAAAACAAGAATCCATTTGCTCTGTTATTTTGTAGTTGTAGGTACATGACCTATTAGCAATGGCATTTTTCGTACCAATAGTTCGTAACATCCCCTAAAATTATTAGCTAAGAGGATAATGGTACTGAACTGCTACACCTGCTATCAGTTTCTTCAGTAAAAAAAAAAGGAGAAAAATGGAAAAGAGTTTGTTTTCCTGCCAACAGAAACATGCAAAGTTATTTTTTATGCTAACACATTAAGTAGGGATATTCTCATTAACATTACTATGGCATTTTGCGTATTTTAGCAAAAATTGCTGGAGAAAATATGCACTTTCTCATATAAAGGAACATTTGGAGTAAAAATTTTTTTTAATGTTTCCCGTAACAGCAGTTGCTATCATAACAAAATTTACATCAGGTGTTTGTTAATGAATTTCTAAAGATAAATAAAAAGTACTTTGAGACCTCATGCTACAGATTTGTTTAATGCATTGTAAGATATTCACAATCTACCAACCCTTTTCAGACTGTTAACTTTCTATTATATTTTCCAGTTGTTTCATTGCAAACCTGTCATTTGATACAATAATCTACAGGAAACACATCTCAGCTTAGACTGCAGCTAGTCATGCACAAGATGAGTGAGATCTTGCTACTTTTCTCCAGCTACCAGAAAAAAAAAATCTGTATCTTTGCATTGCTGATAATGGGCCTTACAGTCTCTACAGATTCAGAGGAACAAAGCAGAGGTAAAGGGATGTTTCTGTTTTTCCTGAGCACATAATCAATCATGTTTAGCCAGCTTGGTTGTGTATAAACTAAAGACAAACTAAAGGGCTAAGCTCTTCCTAAGAAGTGACATTCTGGGCATGTAGGTGAAAATCAGAGAGATTTAAAACTTTGAGTTCCACAAAGTATTTATTAGAAAGGCTATCGGATTAAGTAAATTAAATGTGTGGGATTTGGGGATGCTTAGTTTTCTTGTAGAGTACAGATTGCCTGATTCTTCTTCTTCAGTGTGTACCACTCCATTATTCCCTACCTCAGGTGCTATTTTTTTCTTGAGCAGCAACAAAGTGATGCAATTCTTGTTGAGCAGGCTGACAGATGTTACTAATTAGGGGAATTTTATTGTATTAAATTCTTTAAAGCTTCTGTTCCAACAATCATCAGGTGATTATACTTGATTTTCAGCTTCCAAGGAAGCTGGAGGAGTAAGTCTTGCACCTTCCTCAATCTGATCTGACAGGGACATGGCTTGACATGCCATGGCACAGCAGTAGCGGTCAGGTCCCTCTTCTTACGAGAGCATCACAAAGCCATTATACCCTTCAGCATGGCTGGCTTTATAAAACCTGGCTACTTCTGAGTAACTAAGGAAAGCACAGCCACCAGAAGTTTAGGAGATGCAAAACTGATAAGCAATATACAGTGACTAGCAACAAAGCATTTACTCAGCCCTTCTACCAGCCTTAGGCTAGATAACAATTTTGCACACAACTGCTTGCACATACACCTCACAACTACGATTGATGGTTTCCTTCCTGCCCTGGCAGACTTTAAGGAAGCCAGAAACTGCAGACACTACAGGGCATGATTAGTTGGTCCCATATTCTGCAGAAAGCATAATATAGAGAAATCACTTGCCATAGCAACCTTAACATATGGAGAATTAGTTGCAGAAATAAACTGGTTTTAATTACAGGGGTAAATGTAATTAGCAAGTAAGCTATATCTAAACAATATCAGAGAAAAGGAAGCTTATTTAAAAGGATCTTTTGTTTCTTCAAATGAGAGCCTCACGGGCATTATTACTACTTAGCAATTCCCCAAGGGCAACTCTGCAGCAACTGAAGAGAAGGAACAGGCAAGGGTTGCTAGCTACAGTTTTCTGATCCCAAACGTTGCCAATGTTATATGGTCACCAGGAATAAATGGGTCTGATTTAATGCAAGTGTGAACCTGTGAAATGTCCGTGTCTGAGTTACTTACACTAGGCTCCCTTTGTAAGCACTGGAGAAACAGAAGCATCTTTAGTGGGAAACGCATCTCATTCTCTGGCAGACGAGTATTTTTCTGTGTGAAGAAGGCCAAAGTCCATTGCTGAGGCTTAACACCGCGCATTCAGATGCCCAAGGCCGCTCCCTCCTCTCCTCTCCCCTCCTCTCCCCTCCCCGCCCCTCAGCACACGGGTTGCGGGCGAGGCCGCCCCCTGCTGGGCACGCGGCCGCACCACAGCTTCGGGCCTTCCCTGGTGAATCTGCGTGCTCTCCCGCACGGGGCACAACTTTCACAAAATTACGCAAATTATGCCCCCAGGTTGTAATTTAGCCTGCCAAACTTTGCTCCTGAAGGGGACAGGCAGGCAATCTATTTTTTTCCCCCCCAAAAGATACGGGTTTAGAGCTCTCAATTTCCTCTGTGTGTGGGGGTGTTAGGTAAGAGGAGAGTAAGAGCAGAGGTAGCTTCAAACAGAAAACCTGTCAGGACTGTGAGAAGAAGAGCTGAGCCGCCTGCCTTCAGGAAGAGCCTAAGAGTAGATGAAGCCAGGAATTATCTTTCCCGAGTTCCTTTATACTGAGGGTGCTAACTGTTGTTAAGGTCCTGGTTTGGCAAAGCCTGGGCACCGGTTTTCAGGAGTATGGCCTTACTCTTTAGGTTTTAATCCTCCTTTATACAATAAAAATAATGTTTTAAAAAGCCCTTCTCTGGTTTTCAGGGACACTGTTAATATAAACAGATGAATCAGAGATTCATCAGGTATTGTGGCAATATCCTGAAAGTATTTTAAGATTTCATCCTACATCCTTGTATCCCAATGATCTCATGTTCCTGGCCTTTGAGAATGTCTCTTTACAGAAAGAAAGAAGAGTATGAAAAGGAAAATGTCAAACCCCAGACATAAAAACCCTTTTAGCCTCTTACATGAAATAGAGAATAATTATTGCAGTCCTGGTGTAACTGTTAGTGGCAGTTGTTAAGCTTCTTACAATAAAAGCTTAAGAGGATGAGCATTATTAATGCCCAATTCCAAAAGTATTTTGTTCTCTGACATCTCTTGTCATGTTTCTGATAAAGACTGAACCATTTGACAAATTCTTCAGAGACTACTTGGTGTAGGTACCTTCAGAGGTGCCAAAAAACACCTATTCTTTTTTTTTCTTTTCTGGCTAATTTGCCTTAAAAAACTTAATTTTGCTATCCCTGTAGTTGAGATGGCTAGAGTGTGCAGGGAAACACTTAGCACACTAGGAGAATAAACAACAGCATTCTGCTTTCCAGAAACTGTATTCCCTGAAGGAATTCGACCATAGGCTGAACACCAAGTCCTAGTTTGGACCTCTTGCCAGTTTGTCCCTTTTACGGAAATAAAAGGAATTTGGACTAGTACTGACAGGGACTGTTAAGTGGGATCTATATAGTAAAATTTAAAAAAGACCACAAAATATCTTTCCAGTGGAAAGGCAGACACATGGAAGTCAGGGAATGCAGAACTGAGATATTTTAAGCAACATCAGTTTGGCCTAATTTGTGTCTGAATCTTTTGCTGTGTGATCAGAGACCTCTTTTTATAGCATTCTATCTGTTAAAGAGAACAAAGGCTGGTACTTCATCTGTGTAAAGTAATTCAGTGTTTCTTCTACAGAACTGGGAGTGGACAACTTGGAATTTCTATTTTGTCTTAAACACCTGATTATATCTTCCAGCTGTTAAAAATGCATTCTCAGTATTTTCATGAATGAAGATTTCTGAATTCACTGGTGAATGCCTGGAAACCAAGTTTAAAAAAACAAACAAAAAAAAATCTGAAAATTAATTTCCCCCCATTTTTTCAAAGTATTATTTGCGAGAGCTTTTTTTTTTAGGAATATCTACTCAGTGCTTCAGAAAATCTAATCTCCTGATTCTACAGAGAGCTAATGTTATTTTAGACCATTATATATAGCCCATCAAAATCACTATCTTTACTGACAGATTGAAAAACTTGAGAGATTATGTTTTCTCAGTCTCATCCAAAAACTGACAAAAGTTTTTATCTTTTAATATAAATAATATTTTAAATATTTTAAGTCCCAAGCTAATTTTCTGTCTAAGGTCAAGAACTTAAAATAAATATAATTTTTTAAATCCAGAATTTATGTAACACTTCTTTTCACAATATGCTGGACTGGAAATGGCCTGCTGTTTGTTTTAATATTTGAAAGAGTATTTCCTGCACAGTTTTACATCTAAAAAGGTTGACATTCAGTGCAATAGCCAGTACCATCAAAAAAGCAGGTGGAAGAAAATGTATTTTAATGTGACTCCATGAAGACTACTTGAGCAGCATTGCTGAAACAACAACATTGATCTCATGCTTTGAAAAGCCTACTAGATAGACTGTTGCAAGAAGCTGTACCTATGTAAGACTTCAGGTCTCTGCAACAGACTGCTCAATTATTAAATGCCCTTAGAGGGGTACATTCATGGCTTTGACTATATTGCAATGCAGAGGATGTCTGTATGTACAACATATTGCAGTATGTTTCTGAAAGTGTGTTGCATACTAACAATGGTCACCTTATCTCCCACAGGCACAGATTCCTACAGCATCAGGAACAGTTCCATAGCTTAATTTTGGTTCTATTACTGAATGTGAGCTCAATTTCCCTGAGATATTTCTTTTTGTGTGAAGTACCAGTTCAGCTTCCTATAATCCTGTAAACTGAGAGTACCTACATTGAATCCAGACTACCTCACAGGACTCCTGGGATGCCAAGGAAACACTCTGAGCATCATGTAGACTGACCAGAAAGTGCAGCAGGCAATAATAATCATGCTATTGACAGGTAAAGTTACACAAAAATCAAAAACCATGAGTGCCTCCAGGACATGCTTATTTGCCATTCTGACATTTCTAGAAAGGAGATTCATGTAAGTATAAAACCCAAACTTCTGTATAAGAATCACCACTTACTTGGCAATGCACATTTTTTAAAAGATATGTAACATTTTGCTTGGATTTCAAGCTTGACTACTGCATTTCCCTTTAAAGCAGCAGCACCTGTAGAAAGCAGTGTGGGCCCAGGCAACTGGCTTGATGCCATGGCATGCGAGCACAGGATCCAGGCAGAACAAAACCACTTTTCCTACCCCTCCTTTTCCCCACACCCAGCCATCTAGCATTTCCTACAGAAAGCATCTCTGGGACTTAGCAATTCTGCAAGGCTGGCCCCAGGCACCCATCCCACAGCCCTGCTGCAAGGCTCTCTAGGTCTGCTGGTATGGGGCTGTTTTGGATTTGTGCTGAGCACAGAGTTGGTAACAGAGAGTTGTTTTTGTTGCTGAGCAGGGCTTGCACAGAGTCAAACCCTCTTCTGCTTTTCATGCTGCCATACTGGCAAGGATGTTAGGGGTGCATGGGAGATTGGGATGAGACACAGCCAGGGCAGGTGACGCAAACTGACCAAAAGTATATTCTATACCATATGACATCATGCTCTGTACATAAAGGGGGAGGAAGGAGAAAGGGGGGACATTTGGAGTGATGGTGTTTGATTTTGCAAGTCACCATTACGGTGATGGGGCTCAGCTCTCCTGGAGATGGCAGAACACCTGCCTGCCCATGGGGAGCAGTGACTTAATTCCTTCTTTTCTTTTGCTTGTGTGCACAACTTTTGCTTTCCCTATTAAACTGTCTTTATTCTAACCCAAGAGGTTTCCAGCTTTTATCCTTCTGATTCCCTCCCTGATCCCACTGACTGGGAAATGAGCAAGCAGCTGTGTGGGACTTGGTGACTGTGTGGAAGGGCGGCAGTCAGGCCTCCTTCCTGCCCACCTCACTACTGGCAGCCCACAGGAAACCAAGGGAGGATTATTTGGCCCTATACTAGCAAGACTCATACGAATTTACAGGTTGGAAGGGATTTTAAAGATCATCCAATCCCAACCTCTCCTGCAGTGGGCAGGGTCACCTTCCACTAGACCAGGCTGCTCAAGGCCTTACCCAATCTGACCTTGAACACTGTCAGGGTTGGGGTATCCACAGCCTCCCTGGGCAACCTATTCCAGTATCTCACCACCCTCACAGTAAAGAATTTCTTCCTAATATCTAGCTTAAGTTTCTCCTCTTCCAGTTTGTAGCTATTACTCATTGTTCTGTCACTACAGCTCCTGACAAAGAGTCCCTCTCTGGCTTCCCTGTAGACACCCTTCAGATATTGGAAGGTTGCTATGAGATCTCCAAGCAACCTTCTCTTTTCCAGGCTGAACATTCCCAGCTGTCACCCTGTCTTCATAAGGAAGGTGCTCCAGTCCTCTTAGCAATTTCACAGCCCTCCTCTGGACTTGCTCCAACAGTTCCATGTCCTCCTTCTGCTGGGAGAACCTGTGAGACAGGTAGGGCCTCACAGGAGGAAAGAGGGACAATCAGTTCTTTTGAGCTGCTGCCCACACTGCTTTTGATGCGGGGTATGGCTGGCTTTCTGGACTGCAAGTGCACACTGCTGGCTCATGGTGAGGTTTTCATCAACCATCACCCCTGAAGTCTTTCTCCACAGGGTTGCTCTTAATAGCCTGTCCACTCAGCCTGTAGGTGTGTCTGGGATTGCCCTGAACCAGGTGTAGGACCTTGCACTTGGCCTTGTTGAACTTCATGAGATTCAGACGGGACCATCTCTCAAGCCTACCCAGATCCCTCTGGACGGCATCCTTTCCCTCCAGCGTGTGGATGGCACCACACAGCTTAGTGTCGTCAGCAATTTTGATGAGAGAGAACTCAACCCTACTGTCCATGTCTGCCTACAAAGATGAACAGTACTGGCCCCAGTACCGGCCCCTGGAGGGACACCACTAGTCACTGGTCTCCAGGTGGACAGTGACCCCTTGACCTCAACACCAGCGGGAAGACAAAGGCTCCACGCAGGCAGGTAGGCAGGCAGGGAAGGAACCTCTCCGCCTCCCGCCCGCGCCTGCCGCGCTTCGCTGCGGGCGGTGCCATGTGCGGCGGAGGGGGCGCCACAGCCCCCCCGCGCGGCCTCCGAGCGCTCCTTGGTACGGCCCTCTCGCACCTCCCTGCCGCTTCCTGCCCCCGGCGCATGCGCGCTCCCCGCGCTCGCGAACCGGCCCCGCCGCCGGGCTGTGCGCCTGTGCGCCGGCCCGCACGTCAGCGGCGCGCGCCGGACGTGCCGGCGCCTCGCGGTGAAACTCGGCCGCCATGACCTCCGCTCTGGAGAACTACATCAACCGTATCCTCCGCCGGCAGCCCTGACGGCGGCCTGGGCGCGGCAGCGCGTCTGCGATGCTTGGGCGCGGCCCTGTTGGCGGTGTCGGTTTCCCCTTACAGGAGATTGGCTTGACAGGCCGGAGGTTACCCGGAGAATAGGGTCCCCTGCAGCACCCGGTGCTGCCGCGCTGCGCCTTGCCCGTGACGAGCGAGATTCGCGGTGGGCCTGCTCCCTTGAAGGGCTGTTAACATGCGGTTAGATACCAGCTTCGCATCACTTGCTCAAAACCCGTTAGTTGGGGTTCTTGGAATGCTTTTGGTGCTAGTTTTTTTGTGTTCTTTGTAGCTCATGGAGATTTTCAGTTTTATTCACAAACAGTAAGATAATAACCCAGATTTAGTCAAGACGATGAATATATGATCATCGAATTAGGATAATCAGATCTTCGGAAAGAGGGGATGGAGAGTGCTAGCCTCGAGATCACTGCTGCAGAGCTGTTTTTTAAGGATCTTAAGTGTTTTTAAAACTGTTGGTTCAGTTTTGAGGCAGTGCAGTTACTAATGTGAGGAGAGGTGAGCTCAAATCTTTATTCTGTTTTTAAGGCTTTTCCTGTTTGTGTATGACTGTCCGTGATTGGGTGAAGAGAAACTTTCAAGGAGATGTTAATGAAAAATACTATATTGTCAAATGTTGTTATCAACCATGCTGCTTTGAAAAAAGTGCTGATAGGCTTTTTAGGCTCTTAATGGCTCATAAAACCTGTATTACATATGAATGTTTCAGAAAATGTTAATGATTCTATTTCAGATATGACTAAATGTTTCCTTAATGAAATATCAGGTACTGTTGCAGTAATTACTTCTGATGGAAGAATGATTGTGGTAAGATTTATATTTTTTAACATTTTCCCCCATAAAAACTTTCCGTCGTGGAAATAAAGAAGCTCTGTTAGGATAGTCTTACATATTCACCCTTTAAAATTATTTAGTATAGAATAATTGCCATAAAGCTTATAAAAAGAATTTTATAAACACTTGTTCTTGCATATCATGTGAGCTTTTTTTATTGATAAATTTGTGTGTGCAGATGCTCTGGCCTTTTTGTCAAAAGGCTTTTTCTGTGGGAATGCACAGAAAATGCATTCCTCTTCAGTAATTTAGTTTCCATCTAAAATGTCTGCTTTGTTCTGTAAGCCCTTCAACTTTCGTGCTAAAACTGTTTCTTCCCTATGGCTATAGAAAAACATCAGCTGGAGAATTGTTGAGGGCTTCCGTTTAAACCTGAAAACCTGAGGATAGGCCAGCTTAATACATTAGATTGTATAATATTTTTGGTCTTATTCCTTCTGTGTTTTGTTTTTTTGGTTTTTTTTCTTGCATCGCTTCCCCCCATCTTTTATTCTTTTGTGTTTTGAGTGTATGATCGTTGCAGGAGGGTTCTGTATTTCTGTCTGTACTTAGCTTTCTGCAGCCTCTGGAAAGAGAAAACAGGAAACTACTGGCTTCACCAAATCTGCTTGGCTGAAGTCAGTCTGGTAAACTTTGTGTTTGTGCTACAAGATACTTCCTATCAATAAAGATTTGAATGGAGTTGGTATATATGACTCATTGTTAGATCATATAAATGCATATTATGACTGTTTGAAGGGCTGTTTTATGTGACTTTGAATTTCTTAATCAATTAGTGTTGGTAAATTTATGTTACCAGTTTTCCAAACACGTACTTAAGTGCCACAAAAATCCTGTATTTTTTTTATTCATTTATTAAAAATAATTTAGTAAACACAAGGTAATCTCTTTCAAAGAGGTACCACTTGAAGTTGCTTGTTAGGAGTGGTTTCAATATTGTTGACCACAAGAATCCAACTTTTCTGTTGTTTTATTTAATTATTTATTTAATTTCTGGAAACTTCCATACAAAAAACAAGTGTAGAAATAGTAAAATTAGTTGTCTAGAGGAACATCATTGATAAAATGAAACATTTCGGTTTTTTAATTCTTAAGCTTATTGTATCTTTTAGCATGAACACACAGTAATATATGTGTGCTTTTTTAAAATTGGTTATTGCTTTTAAAATTTCGTTCTTCAGCTGTTTGTGTTTAAGTCAAAGAATAAAACCTGAATAGAACATCTGTTCTCTAGTACCTTTATTTTGCCACTCTGTTTAAGATATCCTTGGCAGCAAAGATGAGAAATTTTAAGGGTAATGGGAGTGTTCTTTTTTTGGGGTTTTTTTTTTTTTTTTTTTCAGGGAACACTCAAAGGTTTTGATCAGACCATAAACTTGATTTTGGATGAAAGCCATGAACGAGTGTTCAGTTCTTCACAAGGAGTTGAGCAGGTAGTGCTGGGCTTATACATTGTAAGAGGTGATAACGTGTAAGTATAGCATGTTCTTGTTTAAATGTTTTCATACAAACGTCGTGTGTGTGTGTGTGTATTTATATATCTATAATCTGTATAAATCTTGATAGCCCCAGACACCTTGCATCTTTGTGGGTAGCACTGAAAGTATTGTCAAAGCTGAGGCCCCGTCCCTGAAGGTATTAAAAAGACGTGTAGAAGTGACACTTAGGAACATGGTTTAGTGGTGGACTTGGCAGTGTTAGGTTAATGGTTGGACTCAGTCTTGCAGGTCTTTCCAAACCTAAATGACGATGATTCTGTATTAAATAGAAAACATCTACGCTTCTTTTACAGAAGCGATTGCATTGTAATGTTGAGATTGAAGATGATCTGAGGGCTGGAGCATCTCTCCTACAAGGAGAGGCTGAGAGATGATGAAGGAAAAGGCAGAGTAAAGACTAAAAAATGAGATAGAACTTGTGTGCAGAAAGTCAGCAATCTGGTATACAGAGTTGACTTTTCAACAGCTTTTTTTTTTTTCTTTAGAGCGGTTGTTCACAGAGCACTTTATAATCTGGAAAATCCTTGAAAGTTCTGACTTGACAGTGTAGCAAGTGTTGAAGCCAGTGTAGTGACATGTCAAATGTATGAGTTGATATTTGATATAAAATTCCCTTACAAAATGAGGGTAAAAGTTCATTGAGTGCAGAGGAAAGTAGCTGGTTTGCCTAACCCGTGGCAGGGTTACAGGAGTTACAAGTGGAAAGAAGGCCCACCTGGTAAGTGGGTGAGATAGGAAGATTACTTTTGCTGCAGCATTCTCACACTGATGGCAAAAGTAAGATTATTTTTTTATCACAGCTCGAAAAAGAGTATATTGCAGTGACCAACACATGAGCCTGGATAGGAATTTTTGTCTTCTAATGCTAATGAATATTTCTGTACAACAAAATGCCAAGGCTTAAATTGATATCTAGGTGCATTTATGTAACATCATTGAGAAAGTGGATCATTCTGAATGCTTTCATCACTTTTGACTTAAACTTTTAAAAGTAATTTGACACATAATAAAAAGGTGGGACTATGCGTGCCACTCTATCAGTAGCTTTTCATTCAGATAGTAAAAATGTGTATAAAACAGCAAGTAATTGTTTAGTACTTCACTGTTTTATCATACAGTTGAAATGTATGATGAAAGCCACATTACTCAAATATTTTCAAAATATGCTTCTGTGAAATATAATTTTTTTGCCATCTTAACAAACTCAAACATATTTATTACAAGTAATAAATCTGTACAACTCTTCAACATGCTGAAATTCAGCATCCTTATAGGAAGAAGTAAAAAGAATCAACAGGTTAAGTAACAGAAACTTCAAAATAGGGGACTCTCATAAAATAGGGAAGCTGTTGAAAAGTAAAAGGAAAGAAACAGTCATGGTACAAAGTACTTAGAGCATTCCAGTGTGCATCAGTAGAAGCTTTCATGGAATACGCAGCATCAATCAGAAGAAGTTGGTATAGTTCAACAGCAAGTAAGGGTTGTTAGAAAAAAAAATATAGCTTCTGTTTTAGAAGTGTGTAATTTGATTTCAAAAAATAATAATCTTTTTTTTGTTGCAGTGCTGTGATTGGTGAAATTGATGAAGAGACAGATTCAGCTCTTGACTTGGGGAATATTCGAGCAGAACCTTTAAACTCAGTTGTGCACTGAAAAGATGAAAATGCACAGGGACTTTGTAAATCTTTGGTTGTACAGACCTATTTAGCAATGTGGACAGTTTTTACAAATCGTGTTTAATTTGTTTAGTCACCAGTTTTTTATTATGAATATGTTGTAGTTTTGCATGTAAATTAAAGTTTCTACATTTTGCTAAAGATACTTTCGTTGAATTTCTTTTGGGATTTCATGCTGCATAATTTCACTGCAAAATGCAATCAGTATCACTGATGGTCCTGATACTGTGTATATATACCTTGTTCTTAAAATAAGATCTCATTCCTAAAGGTAAACAAAGGTTTTCTGTGTTAACCCAGGCTTATTTGAGGGTAGATGTGTAACAGTCAGTTTAACCATCTCTAAATGTAGTTATGGCTGTAAGTAGAAAACTGTTCTTTGTAATTGGGGTTTTTTTTGTGTACATGTGGAGTGTAGAAAGGAAGAATGTTAAAAACTTTCACAGTCAAATTAATGACTTATGCACATAATACTTTTTTTGTTGTTTGTCAGACCTTGTTGTTCAGTCCCCAAGACTATACTGGAGGTACAGGAGTTTATAATGCCTTAATCCTTGCAGACAAATTGGAGAAACAGACTTTTGAGCAGGAACAAAAAACCCAAATGCATGCATTCATTTGAAGTCCATTAAATTCCAGACTAACTCATTCACTATCTTCTCCTTTCAGCAGCTGTCATGTTGCTCAAAATTTGGGTAGGATCTACAGAAAGAGAATTTTGTGTTTGCTGATGTGTAACCATTGTCTTAGAATGTAGGTTAGAAGACACAGAAGTACTTTAGGTAGGTAAATAATTTATTTTGAACGAAATTTGCCTAATATTGAATATAAGGATGCCATGTAACAATGATCACGTTACATATGATCATGCCATGTTACAATGATCACCTCTTACATATCAGCCACAGCCAAGCTATGTGGAACAAGCTCTGTGCAGTGCAGTGTGTTTGAGGCCACATCAGCATGAAGAAGTCGGTACTCTTGAACAAAGCTATTTCTGTTATTTTCCAGTGTCCTACAGGTCCAGTATTTTCCCCTTGTATATAAATGTGCTGTCAAAACAAACGAAAAAGGAATTTTAATGTGCCTATTCGGGGTTTTATACTGATTTTAATATTAAGTGGGATTTGGTACTTTTCATTGCAAGTTCACTGTTTGGAAACCAAATACATTGAAGTGAAAATATTTGTTCTCCATAAAATGTGTCTCTCAATTCGTGTAGCTTCCAGCTTGTTTTCTGAGATTGTTCTTGGTGGAGCATGTGAAGCCCAGCAAACCTTTTTTTGCCTTTATCCATCTTGTGATCTAGTAATGTGTTGTTTTCTGTCCACATTTCTTCCAGGAACTGCTGTGCAGACATTGAATAAATCAAATTAGGATTTTCCTGTGATTACCAAAAGTCAGTACTAAGTCTGGCTGTAATTCATTATGGCAAGAGAATCAATCAGTTTCGTTAAACAGTCAACAAAAAAGACTTTTTGCTACTGAAGTGCTGATACTGGCACAAGAGGAAAGAAAGTATAGGAACTGAATTGTATTGATTAAAAAAAATATAAAGCAGATTATTAAATTAGGTATTTTAGTGCTCAGCAAAAAATGCAGAGGCAAAAAGTGGGGTCAGGATGAGCAGATTTTTAATGCATTACTTAGTGTTGGATGTACTAGGAGAGTTATAGTTAAAACACATGAATACTTGTGGAAACACTGGAAAAACAGTGGAAATATGTTGTCTTATAGCTGAGAAATTATGTTTGAATATCAGTTATGAAATGCTAATGCAGACCACCTACCTCAGACACATCATTTGCAATGCAACCACTTGATCCTGTGTTTGCTTGAGGATTTAAAATTTGAGCTGCTGAGGTGAGTTGAAACTATTTTCTCTGACCTTGAAGTGCTCATCTCAGATACAAAGCTGTGGAACAGTGGCAGTGAAGTTAATCAGTGAAATGAAGGGACTGACCAGATGAGAATTCCAGTTGTTGAAGCAGGAAAACCATGATCTGGAAAATGATTGTTTCGCAGAGTAAGGTGTTTAAAACACAGATTGCCAACCCTGTCTTTTTTCCTTTAAGTGGGTGACCTCAGTTGTGTTGCATTTACTTTTCTGAGCCTGTGAACTTATGTGCGTAGGCTGGTGGGGAGCTACAGCTTGAAGAAGGTAAGATGTGTCTGCACTTAAAGGCTGTCCTAAACCTAGGGCATTCTCCAAGGGATTGCTGAGAAAGATAAATACAAACTCCCTTTTAGAAAAGGATCCTGATTAAAAACTGGCTGCATAGATCTCAGATGGGTTGATGATATGCAGTTGATTGTAAAATTGACTGTTCTGCAGTGAGATAGGCAAAGGATGGCCAGCTCAGGACTGCTTGGGATTGTCTCCATTTCTACCAAGATGAAGACTGCTCAGAAGCAAAGTTTTGTCTAAAACCTTAAAATTGACACTGGAGGTTGCTTACTTTCATGCTTAGCAGCAATGTAAAGCTTTTCAGAGTTGTGATTTTTGGCTTATGCTCATGTTTTGTTTCAGTTTCTGCTCCAGCATTTCTTTCAATTTGATGTCACTGTCTTTGGTCTGGATTTGACCAAAGCCTGGTCTGGATGCAGTGGTGAAGGGATCAAAGCTAGGAGACGTAGTTAGAAGGGATGTCTTGAAATCAAATCTAGGACTTGATGGTTCTTTTAAAAAGTGTAAGATGCAATTAAAGGTTTGTGAACTTTCAGGGACTCTAAGCTATAGTGGCCAACTAGGTATCTGTAAGTATATGGTGCAGAGAAATCACTCAGTAAAACAGTATTTCATGCATGAAGTTGAATTAAAACCAGTCTGAAAGAGTATTTTTGTTGGATCATGCCTATAGCATAGTCCAAGTTAAAAAACAGATCACCAATGAGAGTAATTTATGTCATTGTTTTCATAAATGAAGGAAGATGGGAAAAATCAATGGGATTGAAACCACAAAGTGGATAGAGTGATGGCCTAGTATTAGTGATTCTGACGAAGAAAGCTAGAGTGTATTAGTCCCCGGTGGAAGCTCAGCACATGTAAAGCCTGTTTATCTGTCTTCACAATATAGGAGCTCACTCTGCAGCCAGTGTTGCAAGCACATTGAAGGTAGTAAACAGGTACAACAGAGCAAATAAAGTAGAGCTGAATTTTTGAGAAGAAAACAACTCAGATGCTGAAGAGGTATGAAAGAGGACTGGATGGAATGGGAAAGGAGCACCACAGATAATATTTCTTTGTTGAGCAGGGGTATGTTGACTGCTGTCTGCCAGCTGGCTGGGGTAAAGATTCTCCTGTTTAACACTGATTGCAGAGATGTAGCAAAGCAAATTTCTCCTGGGAAATATGTAGGCCTGCAAGAAGCCTTTGCTTTATTCTTCCTGGAGAGAAAAGTACTCTCAACAAAAAAAAAAGAGTAACTCTTCTTTTTGGTACTGAAGGCGCTCCCAGTGAGTTCTGACTGCTCATGCCTTATGACTGTTCCATGGGGTACATGAAGAGCCCTGCTGAGATCACAAATACCTTTTTCCTGAAACGCTCTTCCTGCAATGAGCCTAGATTAAAGATTTAGTAGATAACAGGTGATAATAAAATCCAGTGAGTCCTTGCAGAATAACAAACCAACTATACAAAAATGAGAAGAGCAGAGAAAGGTGATACTAAGGCCAAAAGGAAGTAATGCTGAATTGGAGGTAATTGTCATATGCCATTAAATTTCCTGCATTGTCATAGGTTGGCCACTTCCTCCTTTTGTTTGGTTAATAGAGATCTTGGCGCAAAAGGACAACTCTTGACTAATAGTGGAAAATAATTCCTTCAGTGAAATGAATGAGCTAGTTTATAAGGAGATCAAGTAAATTAGTTTGGTGTGCATAAAGAAACACAGAAGCTACCTTCTGTGGTCCAAGGGCAATTTCTCTAACTGCAATCCACATTAAGTACCTCCATGTCCCTTTCACATACTTGCAGTCAAAGGGCTTCCAATATTGTGTGGCCTACAAGCAAGTTCCTGCCTGTACTGGACTGAAAGAACATGGATAGTGTTTTCAGGATGTAATCCAATAGAGGACAATTTCTGTACGACTGTACCTTTGCTATCAACTATAGCTTGTTCTCCTTAGCCCTGAAGGTAGTGTTTATTCTTCAATCCATTTTGTAAGTAAACAGCTGAGATACACATCTAACACTCTGTGCTAGAACTGAAGATAAAGTGCAGGTTGATGTTATGATACATTGATTTCATGGCCATTGCCATACTACTTTCATAGCAAATGTACCATATCTGTGTGCCTGAGTAGGTGTTTTGTACCTGTGGCAAAATAATTTCACCTCTTAGCCTCTGCTGCGTGCTGCTGCACCTCTGCTAAGAATTTTATTCTGCAGATAATTACAGAAATTATCTTTAAATACCAGGGTTGTGTTCTCCATGCATTAGTACAAAAGGATTTAATTTATTCCATAGTTAACATGACTAATACTATAGGTCGTGAGCTGTTGGTCCTTTAGGAATTAAATTAGAATGACCACAAAGGCACTTCTCAAGAAGGAGAAACCTCAGCTGAAGAGACTTGGAAACTGTGAACGTGAGTTATGCCAGTTAAAACACCAAGATGATCTGTTTTTGCTAGTTACTTGTGATCTATGATACGTTCTTGGCACCTGTGTATACTACTCTACTAATTTTTACTAATGGATTCTTATTTCTGCTTTCCAATTGAGATAACTGCAGCTAAATGATAAGAATAATGAAAATAATTCAGGGGATTACGTGGAACTTGCTGTAGCCAGAAAAACTGTCATATCAATTAGTTTTACCTTCTCTGTTGCTTAAATAATAAGGCATTATAACTTCAAGTATCAGGTATTCATGGACAAATAACTGTGAAACCCAGATGTGCCAGAAGTTCAAGATTCTTGAGGTGAGGGAGGGGAAACTTATACCAGACCTAGGTTAAAAATACATGAAAGAAGATAGTAAAGAGCCAGGTATTTGTTCCAGAAATCCTGTTCCTGATAGCCTCTCTCAGCATACTATACTTTGCCTTAGCATCCTTTCCAGGGGCCTTTTTCTTTCTGTAATTTTTACAGTCATGGCAGAAATGCTGATATTTCTTACATCAGCAGCATTTTCCCTGAAGTAAATAAAAGCTCCACTGACAGAGATAAAAATCAAAGCTGAAAACACAATAGCAGTCAGACTTTTGCCAAAACCCACTTGCTAGCCCTAAAAGCAGCACTTACTTACTTGGTAATGTTCCTTCCTGGAGTCTTGCAGCATGTTCCAGGAGCTCTGGAACTTCCTTGGAACAATGTGCTGCTGCTGTTCAGCCTTACATCAGTAACAGTGCCACCGGATGCCAAAAAATTTCACTCAGTGCTCAACTTCTTTCCTGCTACTTGCACTCTTAGATGAAAGGATTTCATTACTTTAGGGAGGACAAGTACATGTGCATGTACTGCTTTTATCTGCTAAAACCTCTTTAATGGCTTTCCTGACATCTTGTTTTATACTCTAGGTTTATCTTATCTTTTGTGTCTAACCCAGCAGTGATGATTACAGTGCTCTGCAGAGAAATGGGAATTATTCAGGTGGAGAAATTGAAGAAACTGGATCTGAAGGACTCTAATGCATAAAAAACAGAAGTAACTAGGATGGAAACCTGTTGAATGTGAACAAAGTTGGGCTTTACAGCAGTAGTCATTGTAGTAAAATTCTCTTAAACACAAATACAGTTATTGTATCTGTGTAAATCATTCATCTTATAAGAAATACTGAGAAATTGTGAGAAAACATTTTCTACTCAGAAATATTTTAAGGCACTGGAATTTTATATGGAAACTTCCTAACCTAAAATGTTACTTTTTAATTATGGTTATTGCTTAGTATTTTTGTGCTTAAATTTTTGGCAGTTCTCACTTGTGTAATTTTCAGATTTCAACTCTGTTTATGATGCAGATGAAACCTGTATGCACATAAATGCTGCCATGTTTCTGCAAATTGGCCAGAGCTGCTGGTGGTGTATGGCTGGGATCTGCAGCATTCACATTGATGAACATGTGTGATGTAGAGTCCTTGGATACAGGGGACAGGTTGTCAAAATTCTATTCAAAGCAGTGTGTATGCAAAAGACCAGGAAAAAACATGCAGCAAGAACCCCCCTAGCTATCTATAAATCGTTTCAAATTTGATTTGTAGCATTTCCAATTAATAAAACCATTTCTTGCCAAGTGCCATGTTAATACCACCTCATCTGTACCATTTCATGCATACAGACCAAATGTACAGGAGTTCTGTTTTGCACTGAGTTACAGGACTGAACAGAAGCCAAGGCAGGAAGTGATTATGGCTAAGGAGCTGATGCTGATTGAAAATGTGTGATGCTGTGGAGGAAATATCACACAATAGAACCTCAGTCATTTTGGAAACAGATTTAAAAAACAGCACATTAGGATGTAAACAGTCAATAGGACTGGGGCCAGCCTTTCTCCTAACAATCAGATCATTAGCAATAGGAGCGTGCAGAATGATTTCCATGATTAAAGTGCAAGTGCAAAATCCATGAACGTTTGTGCTCATGAGTGCTGAAAGGAAACAGCCTTCTTGCTTTTTGCCAAGTTTCTTCTACGGGTTGTCCTAACTCATCCTGGATACAAGAGTCAGGCATAACTGCAGCTTAAATCTAGGAAGTGCAAATGGTCAAGGACTTTGAAAAGACAGACTTAAGATTATTTTGTGTAACTATAATAAAGTAGGATCACTCTCTGGAATTGCACTTCTGATTTTCAAGACAGCTTGGGGGAAAAGTCATTGGCTCACATTCATTTAAAATTGTCAGGATCCAAGTGGAAACAGTGTCTGATAAGAAATGGAACAGAGCAATTGTTATAATTTAGGTGATGATTATTATGTAGGTGAAGGGGACAGCTTCCTGATTTGTCTAGAGACTACTTTAACTTCTTGCATCATTTATAACATCCATCAAGTAATTTTGAGTTTTATGCTGCAACTTCAGATTTCACCATTATAGAGAAGTCCAGCCAATGCAGAAAGCAGTAAGAAAGACAACCATTAATATATTTGTATGTATCCATTTCATTTGTGGATAAGACATGTACAATGCTTTATAACCACACTGCATATGTCAATAGTTTTGAGTTTGGTTCTAATTATGCTTTTTCTGAGTTTCAACAGCAAAGTGCAGATGCCAGCAGAATGACCCCTTGATAAAAGGGAGTTACCAGGCTATCCTACTGTTAATGCCACTCTTCAACACCCAGGTGTGCCTGTGCAATGCCCTCCATTGTCTTGGGCCTTTAAGCAGCTGAGCATTAGTTATGAAAGTACTGAAGTTTCCACGCTCTGTGCCATGGGCCACCTGAGCCTTAGTAACTTAATGAAGCGAGAAACTTCTAAGATGACAAAGCTTCTACTACAGAACCCAAAAAGGCCTGATCAGTGGAGATAATCTAGACATAGAGAAGTACAGGTGAGTTAAAAAAGCCAGTGAGCAATCTCTTTTCCCTGCACTTCTGGTACATATTTTTATGTTTGTTCCTGACTGCATGCCCAGAACATTGACACATCTTGTCTTCTATGTTCAAAATGAAAGTTGGTTTTTCTCACAGTGACTTAGGTCCAGATGGCAAAATGAAGCTGCAGGATTTTGTTTAGAAATTAAGTTGGAAAGCAATACAGTAATTTAGGAGAAGAGATCGAATTCAGCCCATATTTAAAGTAACTGCTTCTTTGCCCAAAAAATGATGGTAAAAATTAAACCCTCACTGCCAAATACGTCCTTTTCTTCATGGAAGGCCTGGCTCTATTGTGGATACCAAGAAATTAACCAGGTTTTAAAACCTAACTTGATCTTCAAAATATTAGTGCATTCCCAGGCTACAACCCTGCAACTCTTGAAAATTAGAGGACAGCATAAAACAATCTGAGTAAATACAAAGACATTTTGTTAAGTGGGTTGGTTGAAGAACTGTGTGGAAAAGGGAGTTGAAATGTGCCCATATCATTCAGAATTGCATGGTAAATAATTTCTGGTGTGGCTGCTTAACTGGTGTGAAAGGACTGTTAGCTTTGTGTTGTTACTTTTGCCTTGATCAGAGATCAAGGTTCACTGAGTGGATATATGATTGTTCTGGTAGCACTACTCAAACTGCCTTTAACCAATTGTTCAAGCCACTATTCTGCTAATAAATAACAATGAAAAACTAATTATGTTTTGTGGCCACAATTCAGTGCAACATTTTGAAGACTGGAAAACCCAGACAACTTCTTACATCATTTGTTGTGAGGAAAAAGCAACTGGTATAATGAGATTTCCTGAAACAGAATTGTATATTCTGTACAACTGAATTATGAATCTAGTAATTGTCTTGCAGCCAATGACCTGCGAGGGTTTCTACAATACCTTAGCAAGGAAATTCAGAAACACAGTTGCTTTCCTTTTGGAAATTCCAAAAATTAAATGTGACTGTTACAATGCAAGCCAAAGAAAGCCTTGCTAAAGTAAAGACCCTCTGCACACTGAATTACTCACATAATCATAGGCAGCTACCCGACTGGCATGGCATTATTCTCCCCATTACAATCCTGTGCCAACTACTCCCCATCACATTTTTGTCATGGCCCATCAGCTGAGAAGAATACCTTCATCGTAAGGTACTTCAGAGGGGAGTTCTCACAGCTGAGTCATCATGTAAGGGAGGATATTGGCATGGTAAGAAGGACTATCCCAGTTTGCAGGATTTGCCTCTTATCAGCCTCTTCCCTTATCTGGAAACCCAGTTTGTAGCCTCAGGTGTGCACACCCAGCTGCACCGGGGAGGCCACTCTGTGCATCACCAGCCAAGCACCCAGCCCATATTCTGAGCCAGTCCAGTCTCTTGCAGCACCTGGGAGGTTACTGCAAATGGTCCAGTGTTTGAGTCATTCAGCAATAGCAGGCTAGTCTCTCACAGGGGGACAGGCAAGGTGCATCTGTGAGCACAGGAGAGCTCTGGAGAGTTCTATGAGCAGGGAAGGGGTGGCAAGCAGTGTCAAGAAGGGGAACAATAAAACAAAGCCATGTTCTAGACCGCCAAGTTTATTAAATATCAAGTTCAATTAAATACAGTGTAATAGCTTCACAAAAATGTATCCATATAAAAAGGAAGAGTGTCACAGCAGCATTTAATGCTTTTCTCACTCTCTGTTAACTCAAATCCTTCAAATAGTGCATAAAACCCTAAAATTCTTTCCCTCTTCATTCAGCTCAGTACAATCATTCTTACTTTTACAGAACTGGGACTTTGTTCTATACTATGCTGGTGACTTGTGCAGATGAGAAATGACAATTCACACCTTAATTAAAAACTGGTAACTCTCTGAAATAAGTAAAACTGCTTATATGGTTGCTATCAATTTTCCACCACATCTGGGCTACTGACACCGTATTATCAGCTGCTAGCAGTAACAAAAAGATTAGGTATCCTGTCACACAAGTTCTGGAGAATACTGAGGAAAGTTGGTAATATTAATGTTCCTTTTTTCCCTCTCCCACTGGAAGTGTTTTCAGATGTACCACAGGTGTTTATGCAAGAGCTGCAAAAGTCTGAAGCAATTTTTAAAACAGAAATCAACACCAATACCATGAGAGATACTGAGTTTGAATATCCCTCATGATATTCAAGTGTATTGTGACAGTGACCGATCATGAGGCCAACCTGCCCATGGAGGCTCTGAAGTCACCATTTTTGAAGTAATTCAAAAACCAACACAGATCTGGGAAGCTAAAGGTGGTCCTCCTGGAGCAGAAGGGCTAGAACAAATAGCCTCCAGAGGTCCCTTCCAACCTGACTCATTCTGTGATACAAAATAAACATACCAAAAAGACCATAAAACAAGGCTTGGCACTACTACACACTCACAGTCATTTTAAACCTATGTCACATAAAGTGACAAAAATGTAAAGTGCCCTTTTCTCTGGCTTGAACACCACTATAAGTTAATTAGCAGAAATTAGTCACTGCATCAGGACTGAATCACTGGGCTCAAAGCACATCAAATGATGTCCTAGGCATTGAAGTAACACTGGAGAACGTACAAGCACATTGAGTGAAAGGACTAAACAGAACAAAGAGAATGCTTTTGTTAGAACATAGAAGACGAATGGAGCAACATAATGCAGCTACTGTAACAGGAAACATTTCTGACAGTTTTGTCAAGCTCAAGAATCCAGATCAGTCAATCTCCTGGTCAGAAAAAATGGATGTTGTTCTTACTGTGAGCATAACAGAAGCCAGCTATGCAGAAAAAACCCAACAGGTGAGTGCACTGTGCTTGACATCCATTTAACAGACTTAAGAGTTTATATTCAGACTGCAATGAACAAGTTTTCACATCAGAACTGGGGAGAAGGGAAACCAGAGATGCTCTATAAAAGCAAAATATGTCCAGAGCCTTTCCACAGCATTTTATTTAAAGCATGTAATTTTTTGTTAAAACATGAGAGTACTCCTCTATTGCTCTGCAGAGGGGATCCTGGTCCACATGAAGGTTTTTTGAAGGTCCAGCACATCCAGTGTCAAGTTCAGCAGTGGCTGGGGGCGAAAGACAAGATTCCTTATGTAACTTTTACAGCAGAGAAGGACAAATAAGGCACTGTGAGAACATTTTACACAACACGAGAGGCTGCACTCCTGAATGAGACTTTAAAATTT
>WEKY01049425.1:345-31625 GCA_013390045.1 Picathartes gymnocephalus
TATATAAGGTCAGTGCCTATAGCAAGACGGTGACCCCTCGTCATCAAACTGCAACTCTGTAAAACAGGGTAACATCTTGACAGGAGGTTGTTGTTTTAAGTACCAGCTGACACTGCTGAAGAGATGATAAAATGGCCAACCAGACTGTAGGGACCAGTTTAAAAAAAAAGGTGCAAACCTATGAATCTCTGTGTTTAACATGAAACACACAGTACAAAAATTGTATCCACTGTTAGCATTTCAACAGTCACATTTGCCATATTTTTACAAAAATCAGTGTTGGTGAACTTATCATTTTTTAATTCACAGGTTGTTTACTATTATATGTGACTATTTTTGTAAATGGGTTTTATGTTGGGGAAGGGGGTATGAGGACCAGGTGTTCTACTCTCGGATTCTCTATAATGTACAGACAGAAGTGATTTGCATGAAGGCATGCTGCACTTGTAGTTCATGCATGGGAAAACATGACGTCGCACAAAAGCAGCAGTCTGACTACTTCCATGTTTCAGGGTGGCTCTGTATGTTGAGGTGCTTAATAACAGTATTCATCTAGTATCTCATCCAGACAAATCTTAATGTGCCTGTAAAGTCCCATAGAGTCTACAATAATAGAACAGATGTTTTATTTTTTCATAAGTCATTTAACAATAGTTGAACAATCTCTGCGTAAAAATTCTACCAAGGGACATAGAGTCCACTTCTAAGTATTCTTCTGCGGAAAGCAGTTTACCTGACCTTGGGAAATTGAGTTTGCCAAAAACCTGCAAAACATAAGGATTATGAAGTTGTTCGGCTTCACCCTGCAGTATCATTTAGCCATCTTCTGCTCTCAGCAAGGTTGACATTGTATGTGTTGATTAAAAAGTACCCTCTATGTAAATAGTTATTTTATCCCGTGGTGCATGTTTGAGCAAACAAATAATGACGTGCACAATATTTATTGCATCAAATATGTACCACAGTAAGTGTAATTTGCAAGCTCTCAACAGCTAATATGAAGTATTCTGTACCATTATAGATAGTTTGGAAGCTATCACTGATGCATGTTTATCTTGCCTTTGCTGCCGTAATTTTACTCCTTCCACTGTTCAGAGTCTAATATGGGAAGCCATATCTCAGTGGTTAAGTGAAATAAATTGTTCAATTGGTCATCATTCTTTCATGACATCAAGCAATAGTTTGCAGCTATTTAAGAGCTTCTTGCTTTGCATTCTAAAATTTTGAGTGACTACTGTACGGTGCATAGTCAGACTGTACAGGATATGTTGCAAACTGCTTAATCTGTTGAAAACTACACAGATGGAATTTTCTAAGAAAATATAAATACTGTATAAAATACCATTTTATTTTATTTTTCAGCGTTTTGTACATAGAATAAGAAATGAGAATTACCTTCAGGTTGATGTTACTGTCACTTTTATTACTTTCTATCCATAGCACTTTTTAATTCAAGAACTTCACAAAATAAGAAACAAAGGAAAGAATGGGGTAGCTTTAGGTTTCTGCTTTTTTATTAGTACTGTATTTTTGCACACATTTTAATGTGAAATAAGTTTCAAACTGAGTCCAAAATGCACTTGCTTCCAAATAGATATAACTTGTAATTGAAATGTGGTGGGGAGGATTTGTTTAAAATTCTAGCACTGCCTGCATCAGAAGTTTCAAGGTAGTCTTTTTATTCATGAAATCTTTACCAGTGTTTGTTTACATAGACTATTCTTATTCTTGTTGATTCATGCTGCACTAGAACTGTTCTAAATATAATATGGGATCCACAATGTTTTTTTTCCACAGGAATTAAATAGCAAACTTGTATAATTGATCACATCAGGACATTTTGTGTTTCTTACACAAGCAAAAATTCGATGTTGACTCCTCCTTTTACAAAAATATTGACTTGTGTGTCGGTGAACTGCATGCAGGAAAATGCTATTACCATAAAGAACAGTAAACCACATTACAGTTGAGCCAAAAGAATAAAGACTTCATTTTTTATTGTATTTAATGGTTTTGTCTTAGTTTTTATTTTTCCCACTAAAAACTATTGGATATCAAAAGGTGCTATGAAAATAAAATATGAATATATAAAGTGTTAGAAATAGATTTGTGAAAAGTAAAAAAAAAAAAAAAAGAAGAAGCCGTATGCTTTCTGAAAGATCTTAAACATGATTTGCACTTACACTCTTCCAGTTATTAATCCTATTCAGGATCCTAGTAGGATAACGTCTAAGAGCTCATGATGCTTCAATCCCTTTTTCATATCAGGTATTCTGAGACAACTAGAAAAACAGATATTAAAGAAAGTCTCTAGCTACCAAGACTGCAATGTATGTATCATTTCAATTATATTTTACATTTGAAGAATTATCTTTGTGTTATAAAGAAAAAATTATTTATCTCATTATTTTCTCAAAGTATAATTTATTATTTTGTGCTAAGACATGAGAGACAAATTTTTAGGTAGCAATCATATTTGAGTGCTGTTTCTAAAAAGAACTTTTCCCTGTTGTAAATTTAAAGTAATGCCATGAAGACTGAACAAATTGAAAGCACAAACTCTAATAATTATCATAGATGTGCAGATATGCACTGTACATCAGATCCTCTGAAGAGTAGCGGGAAAACCAGATGTACCCATGGATCTGTGTGATGTGGAACTCGGAGCTTTGGGTGTGCACCCTAGGAGAAACACTTGCAAATCGAACAGTAGGAGGTGCGTGCCCTCGGTTCCTTCTCTCCACAATTTTCATCCACTGATTGTCTGTTGAAATTGTTTACTCTAAAAATGAGCATTGCTACTCTCGTGTAGTGAGCTCTTAGACTGCAGTGCTTCAGTTAGATTTTTCGCCTCAGCTGTGAAAAAACAATTGTCAGGGCAGGGTGTAAGATAGGGAGAGATGACAGAATCCAAAACCCAAAAAATCCCGAATCCAAGAAGTGTAATTAGAGGACAAGTTTCCTGTTGGTTTGGTGGAGGGAAAGGTCTTGAAAAAATTGCAGGTACATAAATAATATATTTGTCCGACTTAGACTGAAAACAATCAGTATGTGTCTGAGAGGGGTTTGTGCTTAAGAGAGGACTAGCACAAAGAAAGATATTATTAAATGCCTCAGAAAACAAGCAGCTCTGGTTTTGCCTGGGTACCCCTCTCTTTGTTGTTTGTTTTGTAAACAAATCTGTAGCTGTACTGGAAACACCTGTGACACACGGGACACCGGCGATGCCTAGGGGTGTCCCCACAGCATCCCCCCCGGGCTGTGCGTGCTGCCCCGGCCGCTCGGCAGCGCTCGGTGCTGTCTCGGTGCTGCCCCGGCCCCGCCGCTNTTCCCGGGCACCGCGGGCAGGAGGCGGGGGCCGAGCAGCTCCCCTGGGCGGCCCGGGGAGGGCGGAGCGGCCCGCGGGAGACGCTCGGGGTCACCCCGCCCCGGAGCTGGGAAAGCGCTGCTCGCGGCGCTCTCTGCCGGCGATGGAGGGCGGGGGCCCGGCGTCCCTGCTGTGGCGGCTGTCGGCGTGGGGCAGGCCGGCGAGCCTGGGAGGCGACAGGAAGCGCTGGAGTACCGGTGCCTCAGGTGAGGACCCGCAAGCGCAGTGGGTGTTTGGCAGTGCAGAGGCGGCGGTGGAGCCCGGCGTTCCCGCTGCCAGCCCAGGAGCTGAGAGATCTGGGTGAGGAGAACAAACGCCGCGGGCAGCTGCGTTTGTGAGTCACCCAGGGAGTGTTACTGGATCCTCACATGTCAGACCGCCTGCGTCTCCTGGCGTTTGTGATACCTGAGGCGTAAAGGGATGCGAGGTGAGGTGGCCTGCGGCACTGCTTTAGGACTCCCTGGGTTTTGGCTGTCCCTCGGTGCTGCCGCAGGCGCAGCCCGTTCAGTCCCAGCTGCGCCCACCGGCTCGGAGCCCCTCGCTGTGTGTGGGTCTGCCCGGCTGGGCCTCGCTGTGCCGGAGGCGCCGGCACAGAGCGCCCGGGCCCGGCCGCCTCACTGCTCGGAGGGCACGGACAGAGCTGCGGTAGCCGCAGCTGTCCCCGGCATAGCGGGATAAATGGGAAACGTCTCAGGGCATTTCTGTGTAGTCCGTGGTTCTGGATAGATCCTTTGGTGCTGCAGGACTGTGCTAGCTCTGCGTGAGAAACTATGTTCTGTATCCACTCAGCACAGCAAACTGGAGCGACAAGATACCTCCAGTTTGTTCTTTGTCTAAAACATCTTCTGATCTAAGTAGACAGGAAGACACAGTTGTGAGAGGCAGTGACTGACCCAGGCTAGTAGAGCTAAATAGTGAACAGATTGCTTCAGGCTGAAAAACATGCTCAGTTTCCCATGTTTTTTCACACTTAATGGTTAATTATACCCACCATATATTGCAGTGTTCTGAATGAGGATATGTTTTACTGGGGAAGGATATGTTTTTCTGGGGAAAGATTGCTAACAAAAGTCTGCCACGAAGAAATTCACATCCACATTTGTCACCCTTACCTTATTAGCATGCAAATTGGAGAATGGTTTTTGCATAGTGTATGTGGAAAAAACAAAGCTCTAAGGGATTTGTAAATTTCAGTATGTTTACCTTGAATAGTGGCAACGTAAATAAAGACCCAAGGGTGAAGATGCTGGAGTGACCCCAGGATGACTCCAGAACAACTTCTGTGCTTTTTAGTCTTGTCAGAGGAAAGCAGGCTAAAGTAATCTCTAAAATACAGCTTTTAAAAATTGATTATAAGGAAAGGTCTGCCGTTTTTCTTATCTGTGGTTATTGTTTCAGTATGTTATTTTCATGTTTATTGTTTGAACAATAGTTCAGGTTAGCTCAGCAGCATCCCTCACTAGTCACTAAAAATCTCATCATAATTTGTTTTAGAGGATGCAGTTAAGTGCAGCAAAATGATAAAATGTGAACAGTTTGTGACTAAGCATGCTTTATTTCAAAATGTTCTAACACATCATAAAGCTTTTTAGATCTATTTAGCTTTTACTATGAAATAAATGGAACTTTCTGCAATATGTGGTAGAAGTTTGATTGAATACCTACTTGTATTTTGAGTTAGGTAGTATATATTGAATGTAAAGCACTTGAATGTAGATTGGCTTCTTCAGTCTGTGGGGACCCTTACTTGTATAATAGTCTGAAAAGTGCAGCATGCACTGTTACCTTGCTGTGAATTTATCTTCGTGATAGGTCTTGTGTCTTAGTGTTTACATTTTTGATTCTGTCAGGTTGTTCTAATGACAATTTAAAATTATTTCCTGCTTCTGTGATTGCATAGCAACGGCTGTGGAGTGAATAAGCAATAAGCAACTGCAGGAGGTTGTAATGTGTGTTACAACACACATTCACTATTGTAAATTGTTGTATTTTGGAAACAAATGGCCTTGTAGAGACGCTACAGATCAGCAGACAGCCTAGTTTGGCACTTGTCACACTGATAGCACAGCTTGCTTTAACCACAGACAGATGTTACTCCATGGATGTACTACATCAGTCTGTTTGTTCAAAGTGAAGGGGGGGCGAATGGGCTGAACTGTGGTTTGGTTTGCTTTCTATAGGGGAATCTTCTGCAGGTGGTTGATGGTGACTGATGGTTTTGGTTTAATCACAGCTGGCAGCTAAGTGCTGCCCAGCTGCTCGCTTACTCCAGCAGTGGCATGGGGGAGACAATCAGAAGGGTAAAAGTGAGAAAACTTCGGGGTTGAGGTAAAGGCATTTCAGTAGGTAAAGGAAAAGCTGTGCACACAAACAAAGCCAAACAAAGCACTCATCCCCAGTTCCCAAGGGCAGGCCGGTGTTCAGCCATCTCCAGGACAGCCAGGGCTCCACCACATCTAAGGGTGACTTGGGGAGACAAACACTGTCCCTCCAAACATCCCCCCCTTCCCCCTTCTTCCCCCACGTTTGTATGTTGAGCGTGACACCACATGGTGTGCGGTATCCCTGTGGTCAGCTGGGGGCGGCTCTCCTGGCTGTGTCCCCTCCCAGCTCTTTGTGCATCTCCATTCTTCTCACTGGTAGGGCTGTGTGAGGACCAGGAAAGACCTCGACTGTGCGAGCACTGCTCAGCAATGACAAAAACATCCTGGAATTACCAGCACTGTGTCCAGCACAAATCCAAAACACAGCACCATACCAGCTGCTGTGAAGAAGATGAACTCTCTCCCAGCCAAACCCAGCACACTAATTCAGAGAAACAGTAAGACAGAGGATAAGAAGGTTTGGATGCTGTACAGGCCCCAAGCAACTTGCTTGATGAGACATTTTATGGGCTTATGGTTGTTCATGTACTCTAAGTTGGATGAACAGGAGAAATACGGACATGGTATTCTCAAGAGGTCAAAACAACAAAAAGAACTTTATCTTTAAAAGGTTTTCTCACTGAACTGGTTCACTTTGTTGTAAATTGCTTGACTTCTCGAGGCCAGTTTAAATACTTTTGCAAACCTTAATATAAGCCGCAGGTATATATCCCCCTCCCCATCATCCTGCCTGTGGTATGGCTTTGACAGATAAAAAAGAAAAGCCTGTTTCATTTCCCATTATCCAGGCAAGTATCCTTCTCTGCTGGGAATGCCTTCCATTGCTCTCAATATCCTCAGTTACTTGGTGATTTGTCCAAGCATTTTGCAAGACACTGTGGAGTGCTGTGCCAAAGTATGCAGGCTAGGTCGAAAAGGAGAGTGGGCATGGCCAAACTGGAGACAGGTGCTCTTCTCTGCCCTCCAGAGAGGGGGATAAAATGAAGGTAATCCAAACTAATTGGTTTCAGTGATAGTACGTTCTGTATAATGTGCTGTCTGATAAGCAAATGTTGTTAGAACAGATAAAAAAGAATGTGTTTCCTAATTAATGGTTCCGCAAAGCAATCTGGAACCATGAGCCAGTCTGCAATAAGACTTGTACCTAGTTTCCTAGGATTCTTTTTAAATTAGTCATAATATGATACTGAAGTAGTTATAATGTTAAAAGGTATTTTAAACGTATATGAGACTGCTTTGACATATAAAAGCAGTTTTTGCAGGTAAGTATTTTGCAAAACTGCTTTCTTCAGGGTTCTCCCCAACTTCACTGTTGTGTCACAAATCAGCATATGTGACCTAGAGGTCACATCATTTCAGTGCAGTACTTATGTGGTGTTCTCAAGAGATTTTGTATCATACACATATTTGACAGGAAAATAAATCAAGTGTCTCGATAAGATTATAATGGGGTGCTGAAAGGGTTATGTTTGAAAGCATGAATTCCATGTTATTACATGGATCCTTTGATCAGCCTGTTGGGATTTTTTATTCACACTTCTGTGAGCTGTTTGTGCTCAAGTAGGAGCTGCATGACTGTGGGTTTGACACTGCTTTTTCACTTTGCTTTGAAGTGCCAACAACCTTCTCAAAAGGCATGATGTTCTATTTTAGTAATCAAGCACTGTTTTTTGTTACCTGATGAGAACAGATAGGAAGGGCAAATTGCATGTATACCCTGGAAGTATTGTTTCAAACAATTGCATTAGAAGTCTTCCTTTATGTAGTTTGTCTTATGCAGTATTTTTGTGTGTGTGTGTGCTTTAGTCTTTTGTCTCTTCTGTTTTTTTGAGATCTGTTTGCTCAGTCCCTCTAAACAAAGTACAGTAATGTAAATCAGTAATGTGCACTTTGTACCAAGTATATCTGGAAAAGACATACAGAAGTAGGTATTTTTGCACTGGATGTAGTAGATATGAAATACAAATTTACCTCATTTTGTATAAACAATGTCTATATATATGATCAGTTTTTAGTGAAAATCTGCAAGATATTTGTAGAAGGAGGATTTGGAAGTCAGATTTGAGGTACCATTTTATTTTCAGGTTGAAAATACTCCAGCATTTTTTATATAAAACCCTGGACTGTTGGTCATTTCACAGCAGACTTGTTTCTGTTACAGCCTTGCTATGTCACAACTGGCTTCTTTTGCAGTTCCCATGGCAACAAGGATTTTTGAACTGCAAAGCAGGATACTGGTTTGAGGGGGTATAAATATTCTTTATTATGGAAGAAATTTTGATCATTGAAAGCTGATCCCTCACTCTGCTGTTCCCCCTCAGTTCCCTCCCTTTAATCATCTGTGTTTTGCCCATATGTTTACACCTAAATGTGAATTCCTATCTGATAAGAATACAGTTACCTGTTCAAGTTTTTAACATAGTATAAGAAATGATGGAAAAATTGTCAAGGCTTACTGTAGTGATAGCATAGAAAAACATGTCTTCCAGGTAGTCTCAACAAGTGGGAGAGCACTGTATATACCTAGAAATTTGTATGTTTATGTATTTGTGAGCATTGTATATGCTTATAAAAAGTAATGAGAGTTTAGTTGCTCAGGATTTGCATTGCCTTCTGCTAATGTTTACTTTGGCTTGAACTTGTTTCCAAGATGCATTCATAAAATATTTACTTCTTTAACAGACTTGTACTAGATTTTTAAAGTGAAGGATCTCAAAATACTGCACCTGATTCACAAACTATAATTTTTTAACAGTGGTAATAATGTTGTGTGTTTTTCAGTGTCTGTCCCTCACCATCTCAGATGAGCACAAGTGGTAGTGGATGTTTGGGATGTATCCTGGACCAAACAGTTATAGGATAAGCCTTCCTAGACTAACTCTGCTTAGGTCATTTTTTCTACATTAGATATGTTTTCTGTTTTGTTGTTTTTCCTTCTGAGCACTCATTCCAAAATGAGAAGCCAGTTATTCAGATGTGTCAAGTTCCTTTCATAACCCCACAGCTTAGTTTGGGTTGTTTTGTTTTGTAACTAGTAAAAAAGAAAATGGGAATTGTACAGTTGCTGCAACAAACAGCACAGGTAAATGAGATAATTTTATGTTGTAAAAGCCTCTGAATAGTACATCTAAGAAATTTGTCCTCATGACATGTGATAGGTAATTTAGAGATGTATTTAAAACAAATTCAGAAAGTAAACGCTGCTGCCAATGGCCTGCTGGTCTTTATGGTTTGGGCTGGAAGACCTCTGTTTCCCCTGCCACTGTCACCACGCACAGATGTGGGATTATTATGGAATCATGAAAAGGAAAAAACACCACTTTGACCTCTACAACTGGAGCTACTTATCCAAAGACAAACAGTTCTGCTGGAGAAGGATCGTACAGGAAAGGGCAACCTAGTATTTAGTAATAACTTCATCCAAATACCCATTTGTAAAAGACTTTTCACTACTGCTGTCACCTGTTTATGTTATAGCTATAACAAAATAACTTGCATATACTTGAGAGAGAAATTGAGCCTAGCACCCAGAGCCAAGCAAGAGTACCCTGGATGCACAAAATCCTTTTTCAAGTGAAGCTAGAAGTTCTGGAATGACTACTTTTTTTTTCCAACTGACTTCCACCAAAGTCAATTCAGTGCTAATATTGGAAAAATGCTTACGGGTTGCAGTGGTACATAATTCATAATGCTGTATGTGATTCTGGAACGTTCTGTTTGGAAATGCAAGAAAATCAAGCTGTGAAAACTGGAATTTTGAACATGGGTCTGAAAAGATTTACGGTGATGGACAGCATCTGGCAATGTATTGCATTGCCCCTCCTCCTCTGCCTTCCAACACAACCTCAACCCTCCTGAAGGCTTATTTTGGCATTTGTTTTTCTGGCTTTGCTAATAATACTAGGCAGTGCAGTTTTCACTGAATAATTTGTCCAGTGCTCCCTGAGAATTCAAGAGAACAGATGGTTGCTACCTTGGGTTTTAGGCTGATGAAATGCAAAACGTTTGGGAAAAAGGATCCCTTAAATGCAATTAAAGAATAAGAGGAGTTGAGTAACAGTGTCAGGCACTTTCTGTTGTTTCTGGTGAGGATGCGAGACTGGTGATTCTGCATGAAGCTTGATGAATGGGTTGAACAGCTAGCTTCTGCATCTCTGTTGAGATGCATTAGGAGTGACAATGTGATGACATAATCACTGACCCCAGATTGTTCTCGGCTATAAATCCTCTGGTTGCAGTCCCCACTGTTTCTCTGCATGTGCCGTTCACGTTTAAGGGCTTTTCAGATCATCTCCAGTACCATCTGCTGCATAATGGAAAGAAAACAATTGTGCTGTGTGTGGAGCCAGCTGACTCTCTGAGTGGAGTTGGGGGTTTGCAAAATCCATCTCGTCTCAAATAACTTGTCTGCCTGCTTATTCTAACTGCCATACTGAGCACTAGTCATTGTCTGCCATTATGCATGAAAAATAAAACAAAGTGGGGACTCATTTACAGAGACATACACGTTTTTGAGCAGGTCAGATACTGTGTGTGTCTTCTCGTGGTCGTGTGCAAGGATTGCCGCACAAACTGGTGTCTCTCTAATTGGAAGAAGGGAAACGTTGTATTTGAAGCATCTTGTCAGTATGAGTGTGATGGTAACACTTGTCCTGCATGGGAGATGAGGAGATAGCAACAGGATTTCTTAACTGCAAGCATTCACTAGGTGTCAGTGTGTGATTGCACAGAACCGATGCTCTTGCTGAGTTCTTTGATTGTGGTACCTTCCTTAAGAAGAGGGATTTTAAAGAAAATTCCCACTTTTGTTTCCAGAATGCAGTGTGGATTAAATTTAAGAATAACTAATGCATAAAAGCAATTACTTCGGTCTTTTTTTTAGGAGCATTCTGATAAAAATGCTGATATTAAAATAAAATTACGACCATATTTTGTGCTTAATGAAGATAATTTAAAGACTTAGAATAGCACCTGAATTGATCGCTATCAGGCTTTCTTGTCAGCATCTGATATATTACTGATGAAATACTCTACTCATACTGCTGCTGATCCTGGGTGTGACTAAAATTCCTATTAAGATGTGGAAAAATTGTAGGTTTTCTAGTGATATATTATATGTAAAATGAATTCATTCACTTAATTATTTGCAAAACTATTGTTTTCCTTAAGGGATGGTAAAGATCAAGTCTGTAAATGTCAGTCAGAGAGGAGGAAAGCCCCATGAATATAGCTAAAATTGCCTGTTTTTCTGTTTTCTTATCATATTTTGTCCCTAGAACAAAATATCATGTTCATTAGAATATCTTGAATTGCTTGCATCTCACTATTAGATTATAAAAAAAATAGACTAAAAAAACTGATTAAAAAATCCAATTTTAAAACAGATTTAAATTAATATTTAGTCTATTTTTAGTAATAAATGATTAGAGAACTCATCTTTTCAATCTGTATAGCATGATCAGCATTCATCTAGAAGTTTAAATTGTTCCAAAATGGATATTTTTTATGTTACTTGTGGAAGTATTTGGTGACAACTGTACATTAGCAGGTTAAAATAGCAAAAAGACTAATTCATGTGATATATGAAAATATACAGACTTCCTGTATCTTCCAGTTTATATTGAACTTTTCCTATTAAATTTTACTCCATACCATTTAGTGGATGATACCCTTTACCCTTTTATACTTAATCTATTTACAAGTGAGGCCTTTTTTAGAACTGTTTTAGGTTACCCTCAGGGAAGTGCCAGTGGTCATGCTAATAGATAAGAGAAGTTAACTTGGCTACAAAGACAAGTTTTTGACTTGTGCTGTACACTGTATTTCTACATATTCAATATGTAGCAGATACTGAAAGGATTGTCTGATGGCAAACCTTCAGTATTTTCCCTATTTGTTGTAACTGTATAAGGGTACCATCTCTCATCATGACACCTACATGTAAGATAGGAACCATCTGATCATCACAGGCAGATTTCTTCCACCTCAGAGTCCATCCAGTTACATTTAAGCACTGCATCTCTCATCATGGGACACAGCCACCTGACTAGAGAGATTTTTCAGACAATATTTGATTGAGTTTGTATAAGAAGATCTGTAAGGGATATGGTAGGAAGACTATGGAAACCATTGTCTGCACCTCTCCCTTACAGACGTACTGAATATAAACACTTGTTCTAAATGAAGGAGAGCTTGAATGACTTCTCATTGCATATGACTTTCTGATTTTGTGTCTGAACAGTGAAGGAAAGCCTGTTTTACAGCTTCTGTTGCTCGTTAACGTCACCAAAAATTATCTATTCACAATGATGCAAAATAAAGCAGACTCTGTCACTGCTTTGAAAATCGTTCCTAGCCTAAGGCTTAACAGTTTGTGTAAGAAGTGAGGATTTTTGGTTTTAATGACAACTTTGGGATTCTTCCAGAACCCCTCTTCAGAAGCTGATCTGTCTGAAAAGAGCTCTCTCTGCCCAGTGACAGTTTTTTTTTTGTCTTTCCTTGTTTGACATATCTTGAGAAAGCTGTTTAAATTAGTTCCTGGTTGTTGCTTTTGACGACCCTGCTTTTCATTGCCAACCCTGACGTTCTGTTGGTATGGCTCCTTCAAAGTTCGTGATTCTGCTGAGCATTTTCTTGCTGCACTGAAGGTGAATTAAAAAGCATTTGCAAGTCAGGAAATCCATTTGATGACTCTCTGCAGCTACAACTTTTAAAATAATGCTTACTGTGTTTTTAACATAGCCAGTAGAACTTGTGTCTGCAAAACATATCAAGAGGAATTCACTCACCCTGCATTTCACTGGGGCTTCCGCCTTGCTGAAATGGGCATTTTAGCACTGTAGGGTGTCTGAATTTGTGAGCTTTAGAGTACAGCCAGCTCTGTGCACTGGAAATGCAAAGCACTGATCTCTTTTCTGTGGGTGAACTCTTAATGTAATAGGATTTTCTCTTCTACCGGTGATAGACATGTACTTTTTTATTGTAGCTGAGAGCAGTTCCTAAGAAAATGAGAGACTTGAATACTGTTTATTCTTGGCCTGCAAATGTTGAAATTGACACCTGCATCTTTCAGAGGTATAATGTAATGGACAAGCTATAAAATAATGTTGGGAAGATAGTGCTAAGCAAGAGCCTGCCATTTCTCTTGGTTGATATTGGATGAAATGGGGCATAACACTCTAATACTGGGCCACTCGCTTGTGTGTAGTGATAGCTGAGCTTTCTTGTTCACAAGATTGATTTGGAAATAAGGACTAGACTCTTATTCCCTGTCAAGTGAGTGTTCTCCTCTAAAATGCTTTTGCAGCTCTGTATGTGAAGACACAGGTTGATTTTTGCAGAACACTCCTTTCTTTGGTGCAGCTGAAGTCCCTGTCACTAGGGGAATGAGAACATTTGAATTTATCAGCAAAATTATGTACATTCTGAATTCCACCTTAGCTATGACAGAGCAAAAAGGTAAATAATGACCTTTCATTTTACAAGGAGACAAATGAGGCACACTTTGAATTTCTGAAAAAGCAACTGATCTTTCATATAATTTTCCCCCTCCCTTTTTTTTTTAACAGCTCTGCCTATTACAAGCTTTAAATTTGCTTACTATTCATTCAATAGCTTAACTTAATACCGTACTCATCATCTTTTGTGGTTAAAGATCTTTAATCTCTATGTGATGCATAACTTCTTATGTTTGTTTCATGTACAATGGTGATTTTTCTTTAAAGAGCCAATTATGTTATTAAAACAAACACACTAGGACAAAACCACTCATGGAACAGGTATGAGAATGGCCCCAGGGAAGTGGTTGTATTGAAAGGCTGGTACTACTGGTTAGTCACATGTCCTTATGAACTGGACATGATTTCCTGGGATGCTCTTTCCTTATCTGTTTTGGTGAGCTGTGCATCAGCAGCAGTGGGGAAAAAACAATGATTATTATCAAGAGATAAACTTGCCAGGAAAAACCAAATTAGGAGGATTAGGATGCTGTGTATGTGGTTGAAACTGGGATAATAATACACAGGGCAAAATTTATCTAAATCTAGTTGATTTTTAATTTTACTCTTGAAAAATTTTCAAGTGAGAGATGCCCACAGTTGGGGTAAGCATCAAATGTTTGGAGGAAATGTATTTAGATATTATCCCTGTTCTTAATGTTTTTCCACCTTTCCTGTTTGAATTAGATGTTTGTAACTAATTGTGGTATAGCTGCTTAAGCTCATAATATTTGGCTTCATACATTTATGTTTCTGTATATGTTATTATGCTTAAAGGCTTCATCATGTCAGTGCATTAGTAGAGGAAGAGGAATATAAATAAAAGAAGAAACTTTTGCCTGCAAAATAAGCGGAAAAAGAACCCTTATTAGTCTTTCAGGTACTCAGCTGTGGTGACTAAGTAAAATCTCATAAGGTGCCTGTGTCATACCAGTGAAAAGTGGTGTTCCTCCCTGACCTAGCTGTCAGTCTGTGTCTGTGTTCCTTTCAAAAGGAACCTTACTGTGCTGTGCTACTATCACTGGAGCAGATAACGGCTGAAAACCAAGAATTTTTATTTACCATTAATAAAAACTGGGTTAATAACCTTTTCCAGGTTTGTTTAATTTTGCCTTTCAGTCATGAAGTGTAGATTATGATTCAAGAGAAGCTTGTTTTTGAAGTCTGATGTTTTAGGATTTTGTGCTGTTATTTAGTTATGAGAAGTCAATTCTGGATTTTGGGAAGAGCTTACCTGACTTAGTTGGTATGCAAATAAGCAAAATTGGAAATAATTTCCATGGTAGAAAGCTGCTTTATAAGATAGTCTCGTATGAGTTAATGGAAATCCATGTATACTCTTGAGCAAAAGTTCTTTGCTTATCTTTTGTCTCTCTTTGTGTCGTTTTTTATATGACTTGCTTTGGCCGAAGGCAGAGGACTATACTTTTGAGCTGATTGAAGGAATGTAAATTGAGTGTTGGTAAGTGGGTGGGACTCTGAGAAATTTGCAATTTATGTAACTTGCATTTCTAAGAGGTTAAAATTAGTCTGCCTTGAATATGTTTTTCAGTTTTGCCCTGAGATTTATTCTCACCTGGCACCATTTTCATGGAGGTTTCTGTGGAGTGGGGTTTTTTTGGCTTTTTTGTTTGGTTGGTCTTGGTTTTAATTTTACTCAATTTCACAGAAACTCTCTACATATATTTTAAGAGGAAAGGAACATTTGGTTTGGTTTTCCTTGGTTTTGTTTATCAAGGAGTAAAGAAAAACTTATTTATAATGGGTGCTGCAGTATTGTTTGTCTTAAAACTACGGCAGGTGTTTTCAGCCTTTAGCAGCGCAATAAGCAGTATAATCCTTCCCCACTCACCCCACTGATGAAACTTCCCAGTCTGCCCATTCCCAAGGCTCTGGCGGTTGCGCTCCCAAGGCCACAGTTCCACAGCTGGGACCGGAGCCCCGTCACAGCAGGCAGCCCCAGTGACCTGGTGGGTCTCACTGGACCCCCAACCCAGCCCCCTCACACAGCCAGACCAGGTTTGCTCACCCATTCCAGCCCGGGTTGCCACATGTGGGCAGAGCCTCACATGTCCATAAAGCCATTTATTCCTGGCACAGTAACTCAGAAACAGTTCGAGCTGATGCCTCTGAGGAGGGACCCCCCAGCAGAGGCTTTGTGCCTTCACAGTCCCAGTTCAGGAAAGTCTCACTTCTCCTTAGAGTCTTTGGCTCTCTGCTCCTGCTGCCCTCTCTGTGTCCATCCACCTCGCTGGCGTCACCCGACTTCATCTCCTTTGTTCTTGATAAGTTCCTGCTGTGTCTCTCAGTGCCCATTCACCTGGCCAGTATCATCAGCCTTTGTGCCCTTTATCATCCCAAAGCTGGCAGTTCACGGCTTCTTGTCTCTCTGGCCTCCCACCCAGAGCTCAATCTACATCTCCACCTGCAAGCCAAGCATATCAGTGTAGTTTTTACAGCTCCTTGATAGTTTCATTCCTCCTACTGTAACAGGAGAAGTATATTCAGGTGCCAGATCCACTGACCAGTATGATGTGTCTTGTAAAAAAGGGCTTGGTTTGTTGCTGTTCTGAACTGGAACAAACACTATTCAGCTCCTTCAGACACAGTAGAGTCTTCTAGGTTCTATTAAAGAGTAAAACCATATGAATGCTGTCATTAATTAATCCTATTCTTTCCTGAAGCAGTTTTGATTTTCAAAATATAGGGTGATGGGTTTTCATTGTGCAATGCCCATAATTATCCACCACCTCTTCCAACTTGAACTGTCATCCCCTCAGGCTTCATTGAATGCAGTCAGTAGGGCATTGAAGCCTATACAGCTTGTTATATGGATTCTGCATTTTTACTTTGCTGTTTGACTGTGGATTTTTTTTTTTTTTTTAAGACTCATGGAAACTGTATCACACATATCCTTGTTTGATAGCTTCAAACTACTGAAACCTCAGAATACTGGAATTCTGCAGGCCTTTCTTAGACTAGATGATGGTATTTGTCTACCATTTGTGAGAAAGAAACATCCATTTTCCATTTGTTTTCAGTCATAAATCATACGTAATTTCCTGGCAGTGCCAGCAACTTCAAATTAAGGAAACCTTGGCCTGGGTTTCATAATCAAACGTTAGTGGGTTCCAGTTTTCTTTGACCATGCAGGATTTTTCTAGGTAGCTGAGTACACATCAGTAAGTAATACATAGTTCATTCATCCCTTCATCTTTTTTTTCCCCTCTATTGGTGTTTACTCTGCTTGGGGACCATGGTGGCACATCTTGTAACAACACCAGATATCCTGAGCTGCTACATGGAATTGGCATTGGCTGTGAAATTCACAGTCTTGTTGCTGCCTTATAAGCCAGGTTCCTCCCCTTCCAGTATCTTTGCACATGTAGGATGCTGAGAAATAAGGTGTTAAAATACCTGTCTCCACTCAGGAGATCTGGTAGATCTAAGGTGTGGAACATGACATCCCTTCCTGAGATCCTGCTAACAGAACTGTGAGTAAGGGTCTTATTCTAGACCCCTGTGAGAAATTTGTTTTGACATCCAAGGGACAATCTTTCAGAAGAGTGCTTTTGCTATGGGAGACCTGACTTCTTACAACAGGTCAGGTGATAGCTCCTTTGCTTCTGAGCTGGCCAGTAGCCACTGCTTGTCCGAGTCAAATGCCTGAGCCTGCAGTCAGTAGCCTGGTGAAGAGACTGGTGACTGTCTCAAAAGTCTGCCTGGAGCATTCTCTAAACATCAAGTTCCACCCTTGCCTTCATGGAGGATGTTGGAGCTGCTCTCGCACTTGACAGAAGAGATCTACAATAATTGGTTTTAGTGAAGGACTGTGTGATAAAGTATTATAAAGTTACATAACCTGAGGATAGCTGCTGGGATCCAGGGGCTGTGAGTGCCTGTGACATGTATCAAGTGGAGATCAAGAGATGTTAGTTACTAGTAATCGGAGTTCTTTGAGATTTGTACATCTGCAAGACCATTTTGCCCTCAGTCATTGCTTTCCTTCTCTGCAACTTGGAAAGATTTGCATTTCAGGAAAAACTAAGATGGTGAAGAGGGTCCTATCCAGTATCCCAACCTGAAGGTTTATTTAGGAAGGAGCTGATCCCATCAAACTATTTCATACAGGGATTACCAAAAGAAGCTTCATTATTTGTAGAGTCAGAGAAAACGGAAGTAAGTATTTTGGTAGCAACAGACATAATCAGGGAAAGGAAAAGTGAAGGAAGTTGTTGTAGGAATGTGCTTTCTGGTGAAAGCACATTTCCTTTTTTCCGGTGTAATAGCTCTGGAGAAAGAAGATAAATATGTGTTGTACGGAGTATCAAGTATAGGTAAGTTAAAAAAAAGGAAAAATAACCAAACAAATACAAGTACAAAAAGTAATTCCTTGAGTCACAGCAGGGACTGGATACAAACCTGGATTCTGCATCTCTGTGTATATGTGGGTAATTAGTCCAATAATGGCCCTTTGGAGCTGGAAAGCATTGCTAAGATTTAGCAGGTGCTGGCTCTGGAAAGGGCCAGTCAGGTCCAGGTGCTCTGCCGGGGAGCAGCCAGTGCAGCAGGTGGCTTGGAAGGAGCAGGTGAGACAGAAGCCGAGGGGCAGCTCAGGCCTTGGCTGCCAGGCTGGATTGGGAGCCCGGCGGGGGCAGGTCCGGGACCCCTTGGAGGCAGGCGGCCGGGTCGGTGTCAGCCCTCCGGGTCTGGGTCAGGGCCGGGTCCCAGCAGGGCTGCGGCAGTGGGAGCACAGCTCCACCAGGGGCCAAGGGCAAGAGGCTGAGCTTGAAGGAAGGGTCCTGGCAAAGGGTGGGCAGGTGCTGCTGCTGCCTTCCTCCCTCAGGGCTGCCAGCTGTGCTGTCTGCAGCTTGGCCTCATGCCCAGGCAGCCAAATGCCCCCACCTGCACAGGAATGTCCTCAGCACCCCGTGGTGCCAGCGGAAGTGAATTTCATGTATTTAAAATGCATTTGCCATGTAAACGACTTTACTCAATTCGTGATGTGCAAATCGGGGCAAATTTCACAAGGACTGTTTGATGTTACACAGAAGTCAGAGGAACCCGGCAAGGTTAGGTTCTGGAGATTGCACAGACCCCACTGCTAGGGAGGCTTGTGTGTGCAGCCCTTGTGGAGTGTGGGGGAAGCAGCAGCCTGCTTAGTGATAATCAGTTTTTGTAGCAATGCTGCTTGTGTTTTACTTTGGAAACACTGTCTGTATTAAGAGTTGCTTCATTCTGTGACTGTTGCAGAGCTATTGGGGTTTTTGCTGGTAATACTCTCCTTTTTTCATAGTAGGTTTCGCAAGGCATTCTGATTTACTTGTTTGTACTGCCCATTTCTCTGACTAGCTATTCTGATAGTGTTTTGGGGATGGAACAGTGCTACACCTTGCATCTGTATTTATTTTAAAAATGTTTATTAAGTCTAGTTGTGACACTACAGTTCTGTATGTCCATTTCTCTCAGTACTCAGGCTGGTTGAAAGGTGAAATGTAGGTGCTCAACTCCTAATTTCTTTCTGCAGATCAAAAACAAAATCAATTTGAAGTCTTCCAGCCAGTTGCTTATCAGGGCAAAATGTCTGTGTACGTGTTCCTCAGTATCCCCTACAGTTCTTTCCCACTAAAGAAAATTGTATTGATTTTTTGGATTTGAAACCTAATAGTTTTTTGATGCTTGCAGGAAGGGATTTCCATTTTTCTAGGCATTTTAAGAAGATGTTTTATGTTAAACTGAAGTAATTTGGTTAAAAAGACACCTACTTTACTTGTAAAGACAGAATCTGAATGTTATGCACAGGATCTGCTGGCAGTTCGTTGTGATAAGACTGACAGCTAATTTTTTCAGAAGCTAAATCAGCTATTACTTTGTAGTGAAAGTATGCTAATTGGTATAGTCTTGCTGTGGTTAAAGATCAATAATTCATTGAAGAGAACAGGTGCTCTTATTTAAAGGAATTCACAGTTAATTTTATTGGAAAGCTATAGCTGAAGATTAAAATTTGTAAAAACAAAGGTATTTGTCAGCCTCTGCTGCTTAATGTTTTTCTTTAAAGGGGAAATCCTGGAGTACAAATATGTACTGCTTTGATACGGCAGTAAATGATATCTTAGATAAGAAGAGTCATGTTTTATTTGATTTTAAATGTAATTAAACTGTCATAAACTAAATGGGATGCTGTTGTCTTCAACTGAGCTGATACGTGATTTGTATAGATAGGTAGAAAATAATTCTCTGATCTTGGAAAAAAAAAATTCAAACTACATTTAATAGGCTACAAAGAGACTAGGAGTGTATTTCAGGCACATGAATTGAAAACTGTTCACCTGTTCAAATGCATTCTCTGCATTTGAATTCTTATTTAGGTAGAAAGTTTTGCATAAAGTTCATGCAGCACACCGAATGTTGGCTACTATACTATAACTGCAGTAAAATAAATGAACACACACCAGTTATACAGGTAGAGCTTTATATAGCTAGCGTTCAAGAAAAAAGTATCTACCAATTATTCTTCTTGAGGTATTTTATAAATACTGCCTCAAACAGAATGAAAACATATTTTGTAGGAAATTCCTGGCATCTTTCTCTGAACTATTCTAATTTGCATTGAGATTTCAGATCCTTGTTTGTGTAAAAGCATCACTGTTATTTTGATTATCACAAGCTTTCCTAAATACACAGCAGCACTCTTCACTGAAGATTTGGATAGCTGAGTCAGTCTCAAAGGATGTATATAGCCAGTAACTGTGTTCCTACAGCTGTTTGCTTGTTTTTTCCTTACAAAAAGGAGCTGTAAGGGAGAATTCCTATTCAGTAGTGGAGCTAAAGGTTTATTAATAGACTTTTTTTCCTTGACTTTAAATTTTGTCATTACCTTTTAGTAACGAGTGTCCTCACTGACTACGAAATAGCTTATTAATGCTGGTTTTTAGATGCGCTTTTTTGTTCTGTTTTCTTCTTGCTGTTTTCACATTTTACTAGCATGCAGATGGGGGTGGGGAGTGGGAAATAAGGGAGAGAGCATGTTCCAGAGGATGCCAGGATGACTTCAGTTATTGGATGGCTGCTGTCTGATGGATGGAAAAAGAGGGAGTAAACCTTTCATTCTGCACTGACAGAGCTGAAACACAGAAACCCGATTTACAGGTAAGGGTGAAAAAAATTCCTGTTATGAATAGCTATTCTTGATCCTTGCCACAACATTTCTTGGATACAAAAATGCATGTGCAAGCATCTTGCTTGTTCCTCACAAATGACTCTGAAGCAGCTTTTCACGTTATTATTTCTCCTGCCTTGCATGTTTCAGTGGATGTGAGCTCCATAAACATCATAGGCATGCCTGATGCTGACAGCTTTCTCATGTGACAGGATACGCATTGCATCTCATTGATGCCGAAGTTGCTCAGTAAGCTGTAGGAAGAGAGGTCATTTTGTGTGATGGAAATACTCACTGCTGAGAATACAGTGTATGCTAGCAACAGGAAGAGAGTGCTGGAAGATCTAAAAATGCTTTCTTTTCGTTTGGATAGGAAAATGAACTGCTTCTGAAACTGTCTTAGTGGTGAACAAACAGTAAGAATGGCTCCTCAGAACTACTGAAAGGAATTTTGTAGATTTTTTGTGTTATTTTTAGATTTGGAATGAATGTGGTTGATAACTCAGTTATAAAATTATCTTTGTCATAAAGGAAAAAAGATGCATATAATTATGTGGATGAGACAGATAAATCTTGTAGTGCCTATAGCATTTACATATGAGTTTTAATAAATTGTTGAAATAGCTTGCTTTTGCAGAGTTTGTGTAGCAGCAGCTGTTACTTCACACAGTCTGGAGATGGCAAGCAGCAAATAAATTGCTTGGTACAGAAAGTAGATTTGTTTATCAAGTCACATTATACGAGAATATAGGATTACAGGCAGAAGTCCTGGCCCCACTGAAACAATAGAATATTTTGATATTGGCCTCACCGGGGCAAGGATTTCTGTGAGTCAACTCTCTGTTGACTTACCTTTACATTTTACTTATAGTAAATAATTGTTATCCAGGACCCTGTTTTGCTGGTTTGAAGCAAAAATATTAATTGATGTAAATAAATTGTGTTTATAATTTATTTGAGTGTATATATATTAATAAAATATATTTATAAAGCTAAAATGGTGGAATTTAGTTTTAATAGATTTCAGAGATTAAAAATCAGTAAATGCATGAATCCATTTTTGTTGTATTCACTAAGTGAATTCCCTTAGAGCAGACCTAAAATTATTAAAACTTTTTGCCATAAAGAAAAACTGGAACAAGTCAATAGAATTCTTTTGAGTGCTTAAAAGGACTGGAAGAAGCTTTGTCTGCTGTCCACTTACCTATGTACCTTACCATCGGAAGTGGTGTCCTTTCCTTCTAGCTGTTTCTTCAGAAAATGGAACCTGGTATGTATGCTAAAAAAAATAAAATAAAGAAGAATCAGTAATTTACAGCAAATGTCAGCGATTCACAAAATTATTCACAAAGACTGGTGAGCTGTATCTTTTGTTTGTTTTTTTGGTTATACTGGAATGGAAACACTGGTAAATAACATTGACTGAAAAATAATTGAGTTGCATCCTAATATTTGTTATTTGTAGGTAATGGATAGGTATCTGAAAACATAAGCTCAACTGTTAAATTACAGTCTCAAATCTATGTATTCAAATAACTTTCCCCCCAACAAATGAGAAATCTAACTCAGAAGTGCTCCAGTAACAGAGAAGAGTTGATGAAAACAGAGATGTAGTTCCACATGTGTTTAAATTATTCTGTCTCCTTGGAAACGCTGCTGCTGCAGATGGATTTGGCTTTTGGTGGCTAAAAATATCTCCCTCTTAATAATGACAGCATGAAAGATACTGAATAAAACTACTGTGCTGTCACTAGTTTTAAAGTTCTTTAATGATTCAGGTATTCTACATGAACTACAGATTTGCATTTTCTGTCCAGCATTCACTGTCAGCTGCCACCAGCATTCACCAGCTCGGTGGAAATGAGATAAGCTCATTAGCCTTGGTTGGAGACCCTGCTGAGAAGGGAGCATGTGAGTGGGAGATAGACTACATGAAAAGTTGAAAGCAGGTAGAAAGCTGGTTAAATTCATGGTGGTGATGCAGGTAAGGTGTTGTATAATATTTGAAGATAGAGGCTTACTCCCAGGGAAGTCCATGATAGAAAAAGTGTGCTTAAGCACTGACTTTGTTAAGTTAACAACCTGCAAATGAAAGAATTTCTTTTCTTCTATTTATTGCATTAGTGAATGCTTCCTTATCAGTTGTATGTGCAGGTGACTGAAGTATAATGCAAACCATTTTAAGTAAAATATTAAATTATCTTAAGCAAAAGCCAAAACCTATATCACTAAAAAACTTGTTATAAACAAGAAATAGCATTCAATTACTTAGCATTGCTAAGGAATTTCATCTTTTAAAGAATTAATTATTTTCAGTTAGGAATGCTTAACCACTACCTGCAGCAGCCAGACTCAGTGACCCAGTGGGTCCCTTCCAACCTGGGATATTCTATCATACAACTTTTTTTCTTAAACCCAGTTCTTTATTATTTATTCCTTCCACATATCATAACTTGTTTTGTTATTACCTGGTATTCAATATAAATGAAAAATACCACTGCAGTTTTTTCTGTTTCTGCTTCTTTCCCATTGGATGACTTCTTGCTTGTGCCTAGAAAACTGAACAAATGACAAACATTTTCTTAGTGGGGTCCTCTTATTCTTTTATTTTGTTGGTATACAGATGATTTCTGGTAGCATATGTTAGTATGCTGATTCATTTTTCATTATTGAAAAGGGCATTTTTCCTGTTATGAGGTATCTTAAAGGTAGCATTTAAATATTACAAGGTATTGTGATACATACAAATAATTAATCCTCTGCAAATTAATACTAAAATCCATTTTTAATTGACATCACAAGTACCAAAGGTCAATTAAAGTGAAAGTTGAGTACTTGCTTTTGATTGCTTGAAATCACAGAATCAATTAGATTGGAAAAGATCTCTGAGATCGTTGAATCCAACCTATGACCAAACACCACCATGTTAACTAGACCGTGGCACTAAGTGTCAAGTCCAGTATTTCCTTAAACACCTCCCTGGGCAGTCCTTTCCAACATCTAATCACCTTTTAAACCTAATCACCTAATTTTAAACCTCCTCTTCCTGTGTATGTAATTTTTTTAAACCTAATCACCTAATTTTAAACCTCCTCTTCCAGTGTATGTAATTTAAGATTCAATGGGGATAATAAGTAATCTAAACATTATTTGAGGAAGTAAAGGTGTGATACCTTGCTAGAAGTACATCTTTGAATTTTATAGTGGTAGCCAGGCTGTGCAAATTTGACGCGAATCCTTTGGGTTTTGGATATAGAAGTGGAAGTTCTCATCTGGTAAAAATAGTGATGAGAAAGTTTGTTGCATACTGCCTGTGATGTCTAGGTAGTGAAAGATAGTGGTGATAACATGCAGGAAGTACTGCGACTTTTTTTTTTTTTTTCTGGTTTGGTTTGGTGTTTTTTTATAGCAAGTTGCAAACAGATGAGCTGACGCTTCTGCAGCCTAGATTTTTCCAGCAATTCTCAGCATTGCTTGTTCATGTGTGAAGAGAATTCTGTGCTGTACAGTTATATCAGACCACATAGGTGAAGACAATCTTACCACATTTAGCACTCTCCATAAAACCTCCGAAATACCCACTCATCTTGCTTCTAAACTGTAATCTCCTAAAGTTAGTAATTTTTTTATCTTCTCACATAGAAGTAGTACTATTATTGTCAAAAATTGTGGCCAGAACAAGGTATGAAATATTTGGTCATTTTTAACCTAAAATTTACATCTGCACTGCTCTGTCACCACTTGGACATGTGCACACATCCCTCAATACTTAAACAGTTAAACTGGAAGAGTCTGTTCCTGTATTTTTAGGAGAAAAAAAAAAAAAGGAAAACCTAATTCAGAGCGAGTTTTGCAAATATGCTCCAGTATGGTTTTGTCTTACAAGTTTATGCTGCTACTCTTGAAGTTCACATGATCTGAATTTGGGCATGTTGAGTGTTTTTGTGAGTTTGTTTGTTTTGTTTTGGTTGGTTGGATTTTTGAAAATATATTAAACACTACATATTTCAGAGTAGAGAGTGGTTACCCCATGTATCAAGATGCAGAGAACATGGGCAGAAGAGGAGAGGCGTTGAAATCTCGCACTCTCTCTCTCTCGTGGCTTTGATGGCAGTGGTGAAGGAGCAGCCAGGCTGTGTGTTAATGCAGTGTGTAACAGGGAACTGAGTGGCGTGTACTGGGGCTGAAGAGGTGGGAAGGCACCTTTGGCATGTACCAGTCATGGTCATGCTGTATTTTGGTAGGAGATACACAAGATTGCCTGCCATGTTGTGCAGTTCCTCTGCAGGCGGGGCGCAAGATTGATGTTCATGAAAGAACAGCATGGAAACTGAAATAGTATGAGAAGGTGGTGCAGTGAGCCAATTAGTACTAGTGCATGGGCCAATCTGGGCAAAATTTATATTAAAGGCCACTTATTCCCAGCACTCAGGAAGTTGATAGCATTCCAATCTTCGTTATGGAGCTGGAGCCTACCGCTGTTCTTGCAGCTGGAAGCAGCATAATACAAAGCTGCTGTGCCAAATACACTCTTGCCAGTCTCAGAACCTCATTCCAGTTGCTGGAAAGGTGCTAAGCATGCCAAATGTTGTATGTCCTTTTGCAAAGAGGTGTAATAAAGGTGTATTGGTAGTATGATGTCTTCCCGATAACAGACAGACAGGTTCTTCCCGTTACCTGCATGCTCACTCTGCTCTAAAACTCTGTATCTGTAGAAGTCAGTAGGACTGACTACTGTTGTAGCCGTGTTTTTCAGTTTTCACATTTTGGTTTTAGGAAGAGTTCTGACGTCTCCTGGCCGGACCTTTGCTGCAAGTAGTCCAGCAATACAGTCTAGTAGTAAGCCTTTTCTGGGAGCATCCATACAAACTTCAAAATTTCTTCAGGGACACAGATAGTTATTTCTTTTTTCTTTAAAAAGAGTAAAAATCTTCTGCAGAGATTTTTGGTGAAGGGATTTTAATTGATGATATTTCATCATGAAAACTCAAAACCTAGAAGAGATGTGCCCAGTACCAGGTCTTCAGTAGTGTTACTTGAAGACTTTGAAAAGGACTTTGACAGGTGACTGATATGGAGGTTAGGCATTATGAACCTGAGTTTGTGACCCAGCTTCAGGATGTCCATCTCCTGTTTCACTCTAGGACTTGCTTTAGCAAGCTTAGAAAATTGTTATAGGTGAAACACAAGCTCAAACAGGTTTTATGGACAAATCTCATCTTGACGGGAAGGCCCTCTTGCTGAATGCCTCTTAATCCCTTTCTACCTGGTTGCACCTTCATTGCTGGAGACCTGAATGCTTAGATCCTGGCTTCCTGGTTGAATTAATACTGCCTCTTACTCATCTTACTTTGTTCTCTGGGGAGCATGCTGAGAGAAAACTTAAGAAAACTAGCATAGAGTTTTCTTCTGTTGACTGAATTATACAAGTGTTTCATGCAACTGTTGACATCAGTTGATATAGCTAAGAATTTGAAGGCCATTTCACTGCTGCTGTATGGAGGAGTCTTGTGTTGTGTGATGGAGAGGGAGATATTTGCATGCTTGGTTCATGCAGGATCATGTGAGATGCTTTTGGAAGACTAAAGGAGCCAGATCTATCAGCATCTGTACTGCTTGTAGATGAGAGAGGTGAGCATATGCCAGCATCATTTCTGCATTTTAAATTCATTGCCAGTGGAGCTAGATGGCATGTGTTAGAGTGTACAACAATGTGTAGGCAGTCTAGAAGATTAGTGGATTAGTACTCAAGTGTGAAATCAGGAGTACTGTAAAGTGATGGTGTAGAAACCCTGCAAAGAGCAGGCTTGGCATGATTTGGCTTGCAATGCCAGAACAAGATTCCCCAGGTTGAATTGCACAGCCTTATTCTGCAGGATTTACTTGGTGCTGTGGATTTAGCTAGGCTGAAGCAAATGAGGAGAGAAAGACTCTTCCTATATTACATTTGTGTAAGTTGACCACTGCTGTAAGCAAAAATATAAGAGTAGGATTATACAAATGGTATTCCCTGTACCTATGCAATGTAGTCCCTTAAGTGGAATTAGCTTGCTGTGTGTTTGTAAATTTTACAGATTGTAGTACTGAAACTACCAGAGCCTACCTCTGGCAACTGGTGCTTATGATTAGAGCTGCCAAATACAGTAAAACATGTATTGCAAACATTAATTTGAATTCTAAACATCTGTTTGATTCATGTTCGTGTACTTTGGTTGTTCACTGTTTGCAAGCATTCATGTAAATGTTTTTTTGTCTGCATTAATGCAGTTCCTTACATGAATAGTCATTTTCACAAGCAAGTAATATTCTTTGTGTGAGTGATGATGTCACTGTATGTGCTTTTAGGTTTGACTGCCCCTCCCCTCCCAAATTTAAAACTGTCAGTTACACAAAGAGCAGAATAATTCAGTGCATTATATGGAGCCAAGCAACCACCTTGATTAGTTCACAACCATTTCTGCTGCTGATGTTTATTTAGCAGGTAAGAAAAATGAATTTAAAAAAATGAAGCTTTGTTTGCAAGCTAAGAAAAAGACTTAAATTCAAAAAGAGTATTAATCACAACAAATAACCCAAACATCTCTGCTTGTGAGCATCAGTATTCATGATTTGACTGTGAAATTATTTGCCAAGTCTCCCTAGCATGTTATAGTACATGCTGACTGGCCAGTGGGTGGGAGTTGTTTGCGATGAGTACTTTGGAGTAATGCTTTATGTGTAACATCTGTTTTCTGCATCCTCCAGTTCAGTTTGCAGTCATTTGCATAGAAATGTTTTATGTTCAAAAGTGAATCTGTATTGCTGCTACAGACTTTAAATTTTTCTGTACTTTCAGTTGATACATTTGAGACAAGAAAAATGCAGTGTGACACATATGTCAGTTATTTATTTAATGCCCACCTTTGATGTTTATTTCTGGTTTTATTTTCAGATAAGGATTTTTATTCAGGTAGATTTTATCATGAAATGTGATCCGGTCTCAAGAGGAAATCAGTACAAAATAAAGTTTCATAAATAAACCAAAGAAATAAGTAGTTGGATTTCTTATACCCTGTCCCCCAGCCCCCTCCACTCCAAATGCCAATGTGTTCTTGAGCTCTTTTTCCTCTTGATTCTTCTGTAGCTTTAGTCAATAACTGATTTCTGTAGTGAGGCTTTTCTCTAAATCATGAGGATGTATAATTTGAATAGGGTTCTATTTTACTATTACGTATCTTTTTTTAATGTTTACTGCATATGGTACGTGCTTGGTATGTCTTCACAGGTATGCTCCATAATTGTTCAGTGTCCCAGATGATGATGTATGAGCTGTATACTATAGCACTGAATTTTGCTAAACATTTTTTGAAAATTTTGACTAGGATGAAAATGTTGTTGGATTTATCTTTGTGGCTTGTCCTGGTTTTGCCTAGGACAGAGTTTGTTTTCTTTGTAGTAGCTGGGTCAGTGCTGTGTTTTTCAGATTCCGTATGCAAATGATATTGACAACACACTGATGATTTGCTTGTTGCTAAGTGGTGCTTGCTCTAAGTCAAAGACTTCACTGTCTTATCCTCTGCCAGTGAGGAGCTGCACAAGGAACTGGGGGGAGCATGGCCAGGGCATCTGACCCAGATTGGCCAAAGGGGTGTTCTATAGCATAGAATGCCATGCCCAGTATATAAACTGTCCATGGGTGTCAGTGAGACATTGAGGATATGGCAACTCAAGTTAGGTTTTGTAGAACAAGTTAGGTAGTGTATGTTACCACAGTATCACAAGAAAAAATTTCTCCTGGGAGCACAGGTAATGAATGCACTGTCACCTGTCTACTCACTCAGTAATTCTAACATTACTCTTTTTAGGCCTTTCACTGGGATTTGGAGATACAGGCTATCTGAAGAAGATATCTAAAGGTCTGCTGCAATGAGATTGTTACCAAGATTCTCTAAAATTTCCAGCCTTTTTACTTACCAGAGAAAGTCAAACCAGCCAGGCTTTTACATTATTTTACTTTGTAGGTTCCAGATAGTACTGTGACAGTGTGAAATGTATCTCCCACATTTACATGGGATTTTTATCTTCTAGTAATAACATATTGCCTCTGAAATTTTTAAATATCAGGTGCCTGCCAGTTATCTGGCATCGTAGGAAGGCAAAATCTGTTGCCATGGAGCTTTGAGGACTTGCTTCGGTAGTCAGTATACCTGCAGCTAGAGAACTGGCTAAATGATTTCATTGTAGGAGTAGTTTCATCAGGGTGGAGGAAAACTAGGAAGTGAAGGAGGAAAAAATGGATGGGGAGTGTTTAAGAAAGATATATCCTTCTCACAGCCCATATCCATCATGTGCTTCTGCTGTGTCAAGTTGTCATTTTCTTGAAGAATCCTTAACTGTGTTAGGCAATTGATGTTTGACCTAGAGTTCACAGTAATGTGTTAGCTTATTTTCCTTGCTTTAATACTGTTCTCTCTGTTTTAACTTTGTTTTGCCTTGCTGTGGACTTATGCCACACAAGCATGGTGAGAAGGATGGCAGAGGATGGTGTATCACGTTGCTGTGCAAGGATTTTTTTCTTGTTAAGGATACATCTACGAACAGGAAAGATTCCAGTGTCTGCTTCTTAGTCAGTTGTATGAATTGGAAGGATGCTGCTGCAAATCAACGGCAGCTACTAGACAGCTGCTTAGTAATTGTCTGGAAAGGCCTGTTTCTAATTGTACTTTTCAAGCCAACTTTTGCCCCTTTAACCAAATGGATAAGTATGGTATAGCAAATCTCTTTGCCTGTAGCAGGTGGTTATTTTTCAGCCTCTGAAGGCTGAACCTCACTGGTATCTTAGTGGAAGTCAAAGAATATTGATTGACCATCCATTTTTCTTATTCATGTGCTGTTTTTTGGTTCCAGTAGTCAGACATGGACTTCTGTGTTCTGAGTTCTCTACCTATATACATTTACTCACTTCGTTTCAGAATATACGTATTGCTGAAGTACTTCTGTGTATTAAGAGTATTCCCATCCTATAATATGGTGGTCTCACATACCCAAAGGGACTTGTGTTACCAAAATTGTATCACTGCACAGTTACATTACCCTTATGATTCCTCCTATCAGATACGGGGTTTATTTATAGTTGTGCTTTCTGTTCATGTATTGAAAATTTGACTTGTGTAAGTCTTTGGTACTTTGTCCCATCAGACATGCCTCTAGGGTCTTCTGTTCAAATGAGGTTGGATTTGGATTTCTTTGTGACTGCAGATACTTCAGTTTGATTCCCCAAAATCTGAATTTACCTATTCAATTGTAGTTATGATTCAGGACAAAGAACATTTCAGTTGCGTTTCCTGTCCTGGTTGTATACTTAGGAAACTTTTAGTGCTATCACTAACTTTGTAGCCTCACTGCTGTTAGAAGTTTGACTATTGCTTATTCCTGTTGATCTCTGGCATATATCCGTGTCTTCCAGTGGGATATATCACACAATGAGCAAAGAGCCAAATAATGCTCTAATAAACAGCATTGGGTTGTGTGTCCCATGCTTATTATGTCCTAGTTCCTGGAGATTTGGTTCTTGCTCAGGTACTGCAGGATGCCTGTGCAAACAAGGCCATCAGATAGAACATACCTTATGCACTCCTGTGCAGATGTGCCTCTTTCTGAAGAATATTGGCTTACGGAGCAGCATCTGTTTGTACAGATGTTATTCTAAAGGGATCTCCTGCTGGTACATAGTGTGTACAAACAGCTTTAGATACTGTTTAATCTATCTCTGTGATAGCCGAGCTCTTGAGTAAGGGAAGTGTCTCCTTTCCCTCCTGTAACATATTCCTGGGGAGACTTGATAACAGAGAGATTAGAATCAACAGGTCTCAGTAAAGTGGCAACACCTAAATTTGATCACAACTACTTTGTCAACCTTCTCAGTAATCTTCCTGGAAGAGACTGAACAAAAATCAGGCAACAGTCACACTAAATATTTGTAATGGATAGCTATGCCTTCTTTGTGTTGTGGTGATACTCAGGTTCTGCAGTATCCCTGTACCTCCTGGCTTACCTTGATCAGCTAGCTGGGTGTAGAGCTAACTTATGTCATTTCCAAGGATCCTGAGAACCATTTGTTATGGCTTATTAGACAAATTATCTTACTGAAATAGCTTTGCAGCTACCAGGTTGTGGCACTTGTTGCAAATGTAGGCTATGCTAAAAACAGGCAAATTTAAAACCCTTTGGTGTAAAAAATGTGTTTCTGCTACTTGATGGGGACAGTTCTGGCCGTTGACACTCTCACTATGTGCAGTGACTTTACTGATGTGCAAGACACCATTTAGTCACCCAGTCGCTGTGTGGGTGGGAGATAGTCTGACAAGAGGGCTTTTGTCTGGAAGTCATCACAGGGTATGAAACGAGTTCTTGCTCTCTGACTGGCTGCACACTCATGATGATCACAGGTATTAGGTTTGCCTTGCAGTGCAGGTATGACTTAGGTTCTTTGGACCTGGAACTTCACGACTCCTGTAGCCACAATTTCAATTGGGTGCACGCAAGGATTTGACTTAGGTCTCACTTGTATGATAAACTCTTTGTCAGCTCATTTCTCACTCTCTTGACTGAGATGTTTGAGTGTAAGCATTTTCTTTCTCACACTCCAGCTGCTTCTTTACCCTCTTCTACAGTCAAGCTATAATCCTGTGGATTCGATACTGCAGACTGTTGCCATGGAAATAATGGTGATTTGACAGTTTCAGTGCTGTAAGCACTGCAGGAGACAATGGAAAAGGTGGTTGGCAAGAGCTATAGTGCGAATATGGGGGACAATTCAGAGGAGTTGTTTCTGAACCTGTACTTAGGGGGTGGTTCTTTATAATTATGGGGTTTGTATGTTTAGTTCTTTTCTC
>WEKY01049425.1:41534-60816 GCA_013390045.1 Picathartes gymnocephalus
TAATGAAGCATACCCATTGACTTCTACTAATATTTTTCGTCTTTTACACATTGTTTTACTTAAATAGTATTCTTAGTTTTGGGTAATTAGTGTGGACATAAAAGTTTTGGAGCAGAGATACCATTTCATTGTTACAGTACTATTTAAAATTAGTTGAAATTTTTACCTTTGATGTGATGCCCAGTTGTATATTCTTAGGAAGAAGGTAACACAATTTAATTAATTACAGTTGCGTTATAATAATGTGTTATTTGTGTGGCTACCAGTGTGTGGTTTATAATGGCTTGTAGTGGAAAGATTCGTTGTGAATTTATCTATTTCACTGACGTTACAAGTCAATAGGCTACGTTATGAATAAAGCTACACAAACTTGAGACTTTGAATAAATATCGAAAGTGCTTTTGGCCGTAGTAAATTCAACTTATCATTGCCTTTAAGGAAGTGAGAACTTTCTCAAAAAATGAGAATATTCTGCAGACAGACAGAGGAGCAGCTAGAGAGATGACAAAATGTGACATTTCAGATAAAAATTGAGTTGGCATTTTAAATATCGATTTCTCACAATGAGATTAATATAGAAGAGGAGGTGCTCAGTCAGAGCATGTGCCCAAGAAAGTCATTAAATGTTGTGATTTGTCTAGAATTTTGGCTTGCAGATGAGCCAGGCCTGGATTTTCATAAAATTTTGTTAAAATAGGTTCTTCGAGCAAGGATTTACTTTTTTATATATACTTTTTTTTTTATTGGGGTGACTTTGGTAGTCTTCAGATAAATACACTGCTCTACTTTGAATTGTTTATAGTGCTTTATAGTGCGAAGAAGTCTATAGTTTTACATAAATGAAGGACAGAAAAATCTACAATAGAGGCTTTTGAGACTAATTTTTTTTTTTCATAACTTAATGAATCGTCTGCTAATTACTAAAACCCTGTCATAGCCATGAGAGCCTGTCATGGCATTTCGTGGGACTGCTAAGGGCTGAGGTGAATCTAATCAGATCCGCATTTTGCAGTCCTTCCTCATTGTTCCCATGTACAACAACATATGCATCCTGCAGCTGATAATGGAACCACCTCCCTATGTCTCCTATATTTTCCATTTTTTCCTCTCTGCCCACACATCTTTTGTAGCCTGTTCATTGCTTTGAAGTTTATACAGCCCACTCAGTTCCATCCACATTGCATGGCATGCTTTGCACCGTCACTTCAGTCATGTGTTATTAGATTAGCTATAGGCTCATTTGTTTGCATACCTCAAAAATAAAACTTTTTTTGTTTGTTACCTTTTTTCTTGCTTCAGAAAGCTTGTTGTATGTTCTGTGTCCATCTGTGTACACTCTGATACATGCGAACAGCAGCAGTAGTATTGGCAAGAAGTATTAATTACTTGTATGAAACAGCCAGTACTAAATGCTTTTGGGAGTTGATCTAGTTTGCCTTTATGATGCAGAATTTAATTATCGCCTGCATTTCCTCTATCATGGTCAAAATCTTTTTTCCTCAAATCATTTTGATCCTAAAAATTCTTACATATCCCTTAAACAGAATGTTGCAATAGCAAGCATTGCAGCCCTGATTCTCAAGATCATAGCTAAGACAATGTGTAAGAGCTGCATGCCCAGAGAATTATGGCCTGTGCTGAAGGAGGCTATGAAAATCACCAGAGGTTTAATTGGAGTCTGTACCAAAGCTAGGACTGACTAAGCTAGGATTCCAACATTATTTTAAAGTAGGATCACAAGCGTTGGGGGCAGAATGGAAAGGGACACTCTGCTGGTTTTGGCTGGGGTAGAGTTAATTTTCTGCACAGTGGCTGGTAGAGGGCTGTGTTTGGATTTATGCCGACCACAGGGTTGATGATACAGAGATGTTTTGTTATTGCTGAGCAGGGCTTACACTGAGCCAAGGCCCTTTCTGCTCCTTGCACAGCCATGCTGGAGAGGGGCTGGGGGTGCCTGGGAGACACAGCTGGGACAGGTGACCCCACTGACCACAGGGACATTCCAGACCACATGGCATCACGTTCAGTATATAAAGTGGGGGGGAGAAGGAAGAAGGGAAGACATCCGGAATGCTAGCATTTGTCTCCCCAGGTAACCTTACCCTTGATGGGGTCTTGCTCTCCTCGAGATGGCTGAGCCTGCCTATCCATGAGAAGCAGTGAATTAATTCCTTGTTTTGCTCTGCTTGCATGCATGGCCTTTGCTTTTCCTATTAAACCCACGAGTTTTCCAGCTTTGACCTTCCAATCCTCTCCCCGATCCTGCCGGTGGGGCAGTGAGCGAGCAGCTGCCCGGGGCTTGGCTGCTGGCTGGGGTTAAACCATGACAGGCACAGAATGGCATCTCTAATGGCAAAGCTGCTGCTGTCAGTGCCTTGTGCCACCAGCCCCTTCTCTCTATATGATGATCACAGTTTTGCAGTATGCATTAAATGTTACTTTGTTTTTAGTTTTGCTTTTCCAAAAACTATATCCAAAAATGTATTTTAGAAAGATACCCAACCTCACTTTAAGGACTTCAACAGATGGCAAGTCTGTCACCTGCCATGGTAAGCAGGATTAATGTTTAATTGTCCTTGCAATTACTGAATTTTGCCCTGCTCAGTGAAATACAGGAAGGTTTTCAGCCTCCCTGTTGTCAGAGCAGAAGTACCTCATGTGTACCAGAAATCAAATGTGCATACTGGCTGTGTGCTCAGAGGTTGTATGATCATTTATTTTTAATCAATATGCGCTTCTGAATTTTTTCGCCCTAACATGGTAACTTGGCTTCATTGCAAACAAATGGAATTTTCTGTTTATTCTGTGAGTTTGTATATGGCATCGCATCATTTTTGATACAAATTCTAAGAGTTTGTTGGTATCATTTTAACAGTAATGAGACATGAATTTCATTTTTTTAAGGACAGATTAAGGAAATGTCTACAGATTGAAAACATGATTTCAGAGGTCTAAAAATCTCCTGAGAGAAACTGGCATTCTTTGAGATCACAAGGTCAGTAGTACAGTAGCAGTTATCCACGTGGATATATCTCTACAATTATACAGGTCCCGTTTCATTTTTGTACCATTTGATGGTACAAAACATGATGCTGTATTTTACATCTCCGTAGAGATTTTGATTAGCCCTTTTGGAAGAACATAAGTAAAAAACCCCCCAGTTTTCCAGCTGTACTTTTGTGTTTAAGAATGCTTAAAATTCATGCTGAAACCTACTAGATTAGTATACTAGATCAGCAACTTCCCGTGTAAATAGATTTATGCAGGTAAAATGTTCCTAACTTACTTTCTGTGTTTGTAAATAAATTCATTATTGTATATTTGCATCCTTTGTCACTTGCTTGCAAAATATGAGCTGTTTAATATTTTGGAAAGGGAAACACCGAGTTACCTGAGGAAGTACTTTCAAGGTTTTATTTTAATTGTCACGTGATGATGTGATTTATTTTTTCCAAAGACTGGAAGTAAGGGATATGATTTATTCAGCCACAAAGAGCTGGCCAACACATCTCAAGTAGTAAATGTGTTCAGAGAACTGTGTGTAATCAGTAAAATATTTTCATAATGTCACAAAGTAACTTAAAATGCTGGATAAATAGCAAGAAAACGATGATAGCATCTTCTCTTGGTTAACAAATTTATAATTTCATGTAAGCTTTAGTCGGATACTGGAAAATGGGTATTTTTCTTTTAGTTGTTTGTTATTAGAATGTTATTTTTAAATGTTACATGTACTGATGAAGGAAAAATCAGAAAGCACAAGTGTAGGTAACCTTTCTTCTGAAGGGTCTGTTTGATTTAGGAGCTAACCATGATATGAAAGCAGACATTAAACCTGTCTGGTTTTTGTGGGTCTAAGTGTGAAAATTTTTCATATTGTTCTGATTTGAGATGTGGAGGAAGGATAGGAGTTCCCACCCCCTCCCTGCTTCTCCCTCTAGTACAATCAGAGTGAGGTTTCTGGTGTGCATAGGAGATGAGTTGAAAAGGGTTTCTTTTTCTGGGCTTTATTTAGTAAAGAACATAAGTAACCTATCTAATACATGAGATAATAGGATAAATAAAATTATAAAAGAACATGTATGGTGGGGTTTTTGTGTTTGTTCACCTTGCCCTTTGTTTTGTGAAGAGCCATTTTGTTTTATGTGCTCTTTAAATGGCAGGTTAACTGCTGTAGCTAATTCACAGGAGTAAGCATATTCCAAAACAAGATCAAGGTGGGAAAATTAATAATTTAACCTCAAATAGGTGGGATCTTTTAATTTCTCTTTCATTTACAGGGCAGACAAATGATAGAAATCTAAGATGACAAACACAATTCTGAAGAAACGGGTTTTACCTATATCATATGTAACAGGCAGGAATCGCTAGCTGACTGCAATTCTGCTTTGGTTTTGTTTGTTTGTTTGGTTTGGTTTTTTGTTGGGCTTTTCTGTTTGTTTATTTTAAGTATCCAAACACAAGGTCCTTGTCCGCCATTTATCTTTACACCACAATCTCTGGCTAACAACAAAGGGGAAAAAAGACTACCACCACAACAAAACAAACAATCCCCAAACAAAAAAACAAACCAAAACCCTTCTACAGGTCTTGCAATGACTCTGTATTCACAAGGTCTGAAGAGTGATGAGGATGAAAAATTTACATGTTCAAATCTCAATCCGTTGTCTTAAAATGGGGAGAGTGGAGAGACAGCATAAATCACTAATCCAATTGTGTTAGAACAGCAGCCCAGATACAGCAACCGTGAAATCTGTGCTAGGCATCTGATTAAGTTGTGTCATCTAACTTAGCTCTGTGTGCAGTATGACAGTATCTGGATTCAGTGGCTGCTTTAAGATATTTTAGCTGGTGGGGATGAAGCCCAGTGAGAGTTGCTGCACAAATGAAGTGTTTGCAGCCTCTCCCGTGGTGCTGGCTTGGGACTGGATTGTGCACTTGGCACAGGAGAGATGTGAGACATACAGAGATTTACCAGAGGCTGTAAATTACTGAAGGAGACAATCACCACTATCACAAATGCAACAGTTTTCCCATGTCAGGATCTATAAAACTGCAGGACAGCTGAACAGAGGATATTTCAGGAACAAATGACGGCATAGTCTTATTTTTAAAAAGAACATAATTTAATTTTATGTGATGGTGCCTACATTTTAATGCATAGCATAATAAAGCCTGAACCCTGTGGCTGAGGTCAGCCTATCTACTAGTGTCTTCTTTTAGGAGTTGTTAAGCATGTAAAGGAAAAGTTCTTCTCTTCCCATAAATACTTTCCAGTGGTTAAATTCAAGAGCTTTTAATTAGAAATCACAATATATGGGAACTTGGAAGATTTCTGTGAGTATAAATTCCCTCATAGTACTTTTTTTTCCCTAGAAACAAGAAATACAGACTAAAAAGATAAAAAGGCATATGTCTCATGTTGCAATTTCTGTAAAATTTATGTTGTAGTACTTGGGGTGTGTGTTGTAAGTTGTGGCCTGTGGTTTCCTTTCTGAGAGTTTTGCTTAGGTGCCAGTATTAGCTAAAAATAAATAAATATCTATTTTCTGGAGATGGCAAAATCCACTATCTAGACAGCAAAATTAATTTGTAGGTTTTGTACTTCTTATGATGTAAGCTATAAAAATGCATGACTTGTCCATTTCAGGGCTGGGAGACATTTTAAAAACCCAAAGTAATTCCACTGGAGAAGGTATGTATTATGTAAAGAATAAGCACTTTGATAGTATCTGTACCCTTTTGTCTGGTAGGACACAGATTTTGTTGATAGTATGAGGTAGTGTTTGAAATGTGACACAGGGAATTCAGAGACTTGCATTCTGTCCTCTAGAGTTTCCTTCCTTTGGGAATTTGAAGAATTCATTAAATAAATCTGACCAGAGGAGATTAAAGCCCTCTTTCAGCAAGGTGCTTAAGTTGGATTCATGGTTAATCAAAATAATTGTGCTGGGACCATTGCTTTTTAATACTTGTTCTCACTCAAATGGGGCCTTAAAAAAACCAACCACCTAAAATGGCAGCAGAATAGGTAGTTAAGGATGCAGATGAACAATTTCCAAAAAGCATACTATTCACAATATTTTAAGAATCTATTTCTTTCTACCTCTATTACTTCATTGCTATCCTTATTATCCTTTTGATTGTTTGAAAAGCATTATAATTCAGTGGTCTGGTTTAGTACTTAAGTAAGTCCTAGACACATTCTTGTTATTTCTAATCCATCAAGAGTACCCAACAGCTCCTTTATTTTCTTTATACCAGTCTAATGAGGTCAGAAAGGTCAGAAGAAACTAGCAAGAAGGGTCAGAGTGGCTTATGCAAGGGTCCTTTTCTGTAGGCTGATATATTCAGCATGCTGGGAATGGGTCTGGCTATAGTATTTGCATTCTGCAGTGAAATAATGACATGAGCAATTTGACAAGTAGGCTTCATTATCCTTTCCCACAAAATGTATTTCCACAACTAGAGCAATTAGTAGGGATTATCTTTGAGAGAAGAAATAAATGACTTTTAACTGCTTCGTGTGTGCTAAAATACTGTTAGATGCTTTAAATTTTTCCCATCTGGAGAATTTATTTTGTCTTTTAAATTCAAGTGTCAGGATATCACCCCGTATCAGAAGAAACAGTACTTTCCCATCCACTTACTGATCTAACTTAGAAATAGAATCCTGAAGTTCATATTAGGCTTAAATTTCCAGACTTGCCACTATAATTTTCCTTCCCCCCCACCTGTTATTGCTGAAAGTGCAAATTATTTGCTTCCTCTAATTGTTTTGACTTGTTCAATGAAACAGGTTCTCTTTAACTGGTGGTCTTGAAGCAAACCTCTTACTTGTAACCACTAAAAGCACAATTGTGGGATAGGTAACAATAAGATATTTGATCTGTTTTTTAAAAATAGAGATGCTACGTTTGGAGTAGTTAAACTGCTCAAAGTCTCACAAAAGTCCTTGTTACAAATGGATTTCAGGATCCAGCTGATTATGCAAACTGATTTCACATCTCTACTGCTAATCCAATGCTAGCAGTTCAGTAGGTTCTTCTTTTCACAATCCAGAGGAAAGTTTTGAAATACAACCATTATTTAAAGTATTAATAACACCTATAGAATGAAAACAACAGTAGTGTAGCATTTAATAAGTTATTGGCATCCTTTTTGTAGCTAGTTTTTGTTCCTACTGCTGAATTGTATGCAGTCTGGCTATGGCTTGAGAGTCCTCATTGGTTACCCATTGTCTACCTCTGCATTTTATTTGACATTTATTATGTGGGTCTCTCAACTTTTGGGTTTGTTTTCTGAAGATTTGGCTTTGGCTGATGACTGGGTGTTGGATAGCACGGGCAGATGCACCTTATTTGTATGCATGGAACAAAACACTGGATGTGCAGACAGGCAGGAATTTTCAGTTCTGGTGCAGGCTGTGTTTGACTCAGCTATCAGCTTGTCTAGTGTTTTGGGTTTTGGCATTTCCCACCCCCACTGATAGTAGTCTGAGGTCACTGGTATATTTTCACCAAATTCTCTGGTTTTGTATAGCAGAGTGAAACCTTTCAAATCTTGCACTTCTTGCTCAGTTCACTTGGCATTTTGTGAATTTTACTGCTGTGTTTGCTGGCAGGTTAGGACACAAGGGAATTCCTTTTTATTACTTTTTCTTTTTTAATGGATAGAGTTATGTTCCTAGCATAAATTTGCCATCAGTGCCACAGTATGGTATTTCTGGTATTCTCATTCAATTAATTTTTCTCTGTCATTCATTCACTTTAGGACCCATGTGCCTTATTTTCAGCACGTATATATTAGATAAACATATATTTCTTAGATCTCAAACATTTTGGCCTCATCTTTCACAGTTGATCTTCAAGAATTTACTATATTTCATCTTCCGAAATGTTGGTTTGCCAACATGGTTTTTTTCCATTCCTGGTTCTTTTATTCTTCTAATTGCTACTCAGTTTATTTTTGAAAAGTCATTTAGTTCCTTCCATATCTTACAGTTTTCTATGAAGTTATATTTTTAGTGGCCTTTTCATTCCCATCTGTACTTTTTCTGGTTAATCTAAAAAAAAGAAAAGCTCATGTAATATCTGTGCTAACAACATATGTATCCTTCTCAGATTTTTAGTGTAAGATTGTTTTCCAGTAAGCAGCTTGTCTGTCCTCCAAGACAGTTGACTGAACTCAGCTGTGAAGCAAAAGAAAAATCCTATGCAAACTTCTTAGCAATTTCCATCTCAGTGTCACAAAATCCTGGCCTTAAAAAATGCATTCTTGCTGTGTTCTCTCGTATATGTCAATATTGCTGTAAAAGTGATGTAACTTTGACCTGCTGATGCATCTATTTGTATCCCCATTAGCATCACTTTTTACTGTCATAAATGTGCATTCTTTATCTCTGCCTCTTGAAATAGAGGCAAGTTTTTGGTCTTTTCCTTTCTACTTACCAGTCAGGGTTCACTAACATTGATAACTTCTGAAATTTTCAAATCCCATGCTGTTTCAAATGTTTTGGAGCAGTTCCTGCTGTATTTAATTGTTTTTAAAAATATTTTTTAAAACCTGCCTTTGTCATTATGTGTATAAAATTGTCAGTTGTTGTGCAAAAATAACTGTTACAAGATGACAAGTGGTAGCTCTTTGTTTTTTCTGCAATGCTAGGTCTGAATCCATCGTTGCTTCCTGCTTGACATTTAAGATACTTAGCTTCTAAGATTATATATCAGGTTATATATAGCTTTTAAGGCTGTAAATACAGTCATTATTGTGGTATAATAATTTAGGCATCAGGCAAGGTTTGTGGGGAAATTAGCATTTTTTAAATTAGATTAACTTCTAGAGCTAGAAAAGTAGGCAGGCTTTTGTGTCTCTGACCCCTTTCTCATATCGTCAAAGGGTTTGGTTTTCCTCCTCATCTCAGCTTGTCTACTTCAAGATACTGCTGTTCTCTACAAACTGCCTATGTCATTGCTTGACACACTGAATGTCATGACAAGGCTGGCAGTTGCTGATCTGGGTCTGTTCCTGTGTGACTATGATCATAAAGCAATTTTTGAGTTGTTTGCAATTTTGCAACTACAGAAAAGAATAAGATCAGCACAGAGCATGTACCAATTTACTGTTTTAAGTATGTAGCAAGCTAAATGTGACAGCTTTTCAGGAATTCTCACAGTGCTGGAGGTAATAAGAAAAACTGCAGGATACACGCTGCACAGTTACGAACTCATTGCCATTGCAAATGACACAGAATATGTTTTCTGAATGTAAATGGGCCACTCCTGTCTCTCAATCCAAGACATCCAGGGCAATGAGAATGTCTTTTGCTATTAAAAAGTAGAACATTTGGTACTGGCAAATCTTTGTGTTTCTTGAAATCTTAAAATGGCTGAAGTCTACATTTGCAATCCTGTATCCTAGAGCCTATGTAAGTGGACATAGGGCAGGAGAGCAGTTCCAGGCAGGCTGTTAGAACCTAGTTCTAGCAGTTCCAGGCTAGGCTGCTAGTGTCACTGAAATCTGCCCACCCTGGAAGAGAGAGCCAAGGATCGTGACTTCCTGCTCTTCAGTCACAAAACGGGTGAATTCCCCTATGAGCTTGGAGCTGTTGATGTGGTAAAAGTCTGTTAACAGCAAATGACAGCTGGTGCTGTCAGCTTGCACCTTTGCTGGAAGGTCAAAACAGACACACTGACTACACTATTTCTAAATATCTGACAAGCCTAGTATTATCTCAACTTAATATAGCAGAAATAAACATGGTCCTCATGTTCCTAAAAGGGATAGTATTATGATGGAAACAATATTATTCTCCATGCTTAAAGATGTTAGGCCAAAAGAATTAATCCCTTTGAGAAAACACAATCATTGCAGGGATGCCAAAATCCACACTGAGTTGGTAATTGCTTCTTTTCTGCAACACAGGAAACTGTCAGATGATGCAACTTGGTATCAGGTGACATCAGTGGTCCCTACAGTTTTCTCTGTGCCATAAATCGGTGATCCTAATGCAAAGTATTTGAATGTAATCCTGGTTGAAAGTCTAATTTTTTTTTTTTAAGATGTTCACTGGCAAGTATGTTGAATAACGATTTTAAAAGGAAAAAAAAAGAAAATTCCTGCTCTGCAAGTGCACCAGCACAAGAGGCTGCAGTCTTTAGGGACTCTAGTCTGACATCCTCAACCCCTGGCTATTGTAGTGCTGTCAGGGTGATAAGTGTGTCTACTTAATATTGTGAACAAAAAAATCTAACTGAAACATTAAGTTCTGCAGCTGGTAGGTTTCAAGCAGTTTAATTTTTTAAAAAAATCATTATGGTTTCTGAAATACTGAAATCTTGAAAGATATTTGAGCTATAAAAATGCTCTAATGAAAGTCTTTATTTAGTTCTGATCCCTTTTAGGTAGAACTCTTAGATAAAGCAGTCACTCCATAACTACTTCTACAAAAGAACTTCCAATCTTGATCTGCATGTTGCAGAAATGTTGATCTTTGCACAGTCTCAGGACATATGGCTACTACAGGTCACCCTTTATGCTCTTGGAAAGTTAGACCAAAACCACAGTGTTTTGAACTTTGAACACCAGCTGAAAACAGTGTAATCAAATTATAAATCAGTCCATTTTGATCTCTGAAGTTATACCAGGGCGTCCTGGACCTGTCCACTTATTTGCTAATATGAATGTGGTTATTTAAATACTGCCATCCGTCTTCTTCCTATATGAAAGAAATGGCAGTCAGTGTTCCTTAGAAAGCATATTTCTGAACTGGATTGGCTTACTTTCACAGGATAGAATCATAGACTTGGGTTGGAAGGGACCCTAAAGATCATCTATTTCAAAGCCCTCTGCCACGGACAGGGATGTTACCCACTTAGAACAGATTTCTCAAAGCCCTATCCAACCTGTCCTTGAACACTTCCAGGGAGGGCATATCCACAACTTCTCTGGGCAGCCTGTTCCAGTGCCTCACTACCCTCTGACTAAAGAATTTTTTCTAATGTCTAATCTAAATCTCCCCTGTTCTAGTTTAAAACAGTTCCCTCTTGCCCTATCACTATCTGTCCATGTAAAAAAAATGCCCCTCTCTCTTTTTTATAAGCCCCTTAAGTACTGGAAGGCCACAGTGAGATCTTCCTGAAGTGATCTCTTCTCCAGGCTGAACAGCCCCAACTCTCCCAGCCTGTCCTCACAGGAGATGTTCTCCAGCCCTCTGATGATCTTTGTGGCTCTCCTTGGGACCTGCTCTAACAGCTCTGTGTCTTTCTTGTGCTGGGGACCCCAGAAGTGGCCTCAGTTCCACAGATGGACTCTTCTGGCAGTAGAGGGGCAGAATCAGCTCAGCTCCTTTGACCTGCTGGCCACTCCTCTATGGTGCTCTTGGATTTCTGGGCTGTGAGTGCACACTGCTGGCTCATATACTTTCTGAAGCCTTAGAATGTTACAATGACATAGTAAAAAAATTGCTGTAAAAGTACAGCAGTTCAGCTTTTGACTTGATGGACATTGCATATATAGGCTAGGAAAATTATTTTGGATGCTAAAATATATGAAAAGATTTTTCATTTAATTTCTTTAACACTGATGTTAGGGCAAGTGAAATCATTGCTGTGTTTTTTAGGGTAGGAGAAGGGGAATTACCTGCAAAAGACTTTTACTTTAATAATGTAGGCTACTGCCATGGAACATTTGGGGGTGGCAGGGCGGGTCAGGGAGGAATTGTGCTAGTAGAGAAGAGTCAGCATAAGCAATAAAATTCCCATTGCTGTGCTGATGTTATCACTGATGCTGGTAGACGAACAAAGAAATAAAAATTATTTTCAGGCTCTGCTGGATAAACATAAGGGCAAAAAATCAGTGCTGGCCAAATGGAAATGGACAGAATTATTAAAGAATAATCAGTTTCTATGTTCTAAAGGTTATTTGAAACAGTGAAAAGCTACCTTACAACCTAGAATTCAGTGTTTCTTCAAGCATTAAATGATTGTATTGTATGTGGGATGTACAAAGATGGGAAGAAGTGTTATAGCAGATTCACTTCCTGTGGAATGAGATCCTAAGCTGATGTTTAGCAATTTTAGGCAGGCACCTTTTATTTTAGAATTTAGATATCTTCTTGCCTATTAGATTGAAAGTCCACTATGTATCATTATGTATTTTATTCTATGTAGTATGTTAAAAATGTCTTGTGCTTTAAGTTGGAATGCTTCATAAATGAACTGCTATAAAATGCAAAAACCTATTTACATTGCTGCTTAGATATGTCTGTGTGTCTGGCGTATTCTTACATCTGTCTCTGCTCAAAATACTTGTTTTTGTGGTAAATGGGAACAAATTTGAAGACCGTAACAATAAAAAAATTCATCTTTCTGTGGAAGATGAAAATTAAAGAGCTTGTCTGCTTTACTGTGGAAGTTGAGAAAACAAGGAACGAGGTAATGTTGCTGGTTTAGCAACAGCGGTGCTTTAGGAAGGTCTGTTGATGACAAGTCCAGTAAGGAAAGATGGTCTGCTTCCTTCTGTCTGGATTTTTTTCCTGTTCCAACTGCATCGACTCAGTAAACTTCTTTTTGGTTTACTACAATACATAAAAGAGAACTAGAAGAACCAAACAGTTGGAGAGAGATACTAGATATCATGGTTGCTTCAAATATCTCCTAATTTTATTTAATTTTAAACTTTTTCTGGTTAATAACCAAGTGAAGTTTTTAAGTTGGAAAATGATACTATGAGAAAAGGTGTGCCTAGTGACCAAGCAAGCAAACGGGATGGAGTAAGAAGTATCTCAGTTAATTATAAACCAAAAGGCACCTTTGTTTCTTCTGTTTATGTCTTATAATTTCTAACCACACCAGGCATAACTCTGTGTAGTTCTGAATTAATCCTCAGCATGGATCATGTTGGAATGTCTGAAGTGTCATGGAAACTGGATGGAGAAAAGCTGCCTTGTGAAGCCATACCAGACAGCACAGGCAATTTCTCTTCAAGTGCGTGCCTTCTTAGTCTTTTTTTGGTCAAGAGAATGACCACTTTGCTCTTTCAAATAGAAATAATTTTGTTTTATTTCAAGGAATCCAAGCTCTTCTGTCACTTTGAATGATGGCTGTATCAAGCATTACATTATTAATTATTTGCTTTGATTATTCACATCATTTAGTGCAGTAGCAGTCAAGAGATTCTTTTGCTACTTGGCTACACACCTCTCAACATTAGTTTGCCTTCAAAGTTAGTATTTCTTTGATTTTGGTAGTTAACTATCAGTTTTGAGAAAGGTTATGGAAGGAGAAAGAAATTCTGTAGGTTTACTGCAGAGGAATATTTTTGTTTGTGTACAGTAGCTCTTCTAAAGCATAATGTTTTTCAGCTCTATTTTCAGAAAGGAAGTGTGCTCTCCTCTGGGATATCAGCCTGGAAGAGGTTAATTTTATCTTGGAAAAATGTAGTTTATGTAAGATGTAGCAAGAATGTATCACTAAAAATGAGGTTTTCAAGACTTGTGCTAAAAATCATTGGTAAGGGGTATACTCTGCTATATCCCATAGTATGTGTAAAGAGAATTCACTCTTACTCTGTGCCAGCTTTTTACCCCATGAATTAAGAAGTTGCCTCTGGTCAAGCAGATATTAAGAGTAGAAAAAAAGCAAACTATAGATGGTGTCCTTCAAATTGACGTGGCGGGGTAAGGGTGCCAGAAGTAGGAGTGAAGGACAGCACTGGCAGCCTTACACTGACATGCCAGGAGTCACTGTATGAAGTTTGGTGATGGGGTTGCTAGAGTGCCAGAAATCAGAACAGCTGCTCACAGGCCTGGCCCTCACTTATAAGCTGCTTTCTCCATCCATCTGTTGATCTGAGGATATCACCTTTCAAATAGATTTTGTCTATTTCCATTCATTTCACTGACTAGACTCTTATTTCAAAACATGGTTGTATTTCTTCATTGTGAATGCCATTTTTGAGTGAGTAATATTTTCCTATTTGTGCAGTTCAGGAACCTAAAGAATGTCATTCCTTCTGTCATGGCAGGCTGTAGAAATCTATCAAGCCCCAGTGTTTGGAACTGAATAGTTAACGTGACACTGCTTGAAGATTGTTTAGCTGTGACTGATCTAGAGAAAGCAAAACATTTGGGACCAGGGTGAGGAAATTTATTTGATTAAATTATATTTGGTCTAGGAAGAAGTACGTAGAATTTATACTTAAGATTATCCTACCCCAGTATTACTGATGGGAACTTTATTTTCTCTTAGGTGAGCATTTTCAACTCTGTAGAACTTCTGTAATGGCAGAGTTCTATGGGAAGTTTGCAGCTATGCCTCATCCTGAATTCAGTTTAGAGGTGTTTGCATGGGCAAGTTTATAGATCTTACCAAAGAAGTAACCACAAATCATCTGTCTCCAAACCTGAAAGCCAGTGCTGAGGCATTTAGGGCTTCTGCTGCTGCTGCTGTAGCTCATAAATTGCAAACCATGGCATACAAACCATGCTGTTTGTAAGAGCTGGAGTAGAGCATGCATGGTGCATGGTCCACTGAATACGTTTTATAAATCCTGAACTTCAAATCTTTTTTGTCACTAGAAGACTGTAAGAGTTTTAGCAAAACCCTCTGTTTACTTAACTGATATGGAAGTTATTACATTTCCGGTATACTTGGAGAAACCAGACCTCTTGGTACAGGAGGTACCAAGGTATAGGATTCTAACCTTTAGAATAACAAGGCATTGAGTGCAAGTTGCCACTGTTTTGTTTCATAAAATTGAACCGTGCTCTTCCCATAATTGTTTTTATTCTTATGTGATTCATCCTACTATGTTACAGGATACTGAACAGCAGATTAAGTTCGATACCCAACAAAATAATGTAGTTGTATAAGGTGGAAATGATTTGAAGTTCAAATCATGGGCTTAGTCTGGTTTGTGATATATGGCTGGTTTTGAGTTTTTGTGGGTCTTTGGGGTTTTTGTTTGGGTTTTTTTGTTTGTTTTTAAATTCTGTCCAAGATGTGTTTTTCAATGCATATAACCTTTATAAAAGTACTCAAGTCTAAATGCATATAGAGTAGAATAAACCAGGATTTATAAAATTATTCCCTATTAATGATGGTGATTACTCAGATTCCAGATTTCCTTAGTCAGTTCACTTTTGCTGTAGCTTCTGTGAAATGGGAAAGCATAAGAATATTCCTCATGCTTACCTTAACTCCCATGGGAGACCCTGGGTGGAAGAAACTGCTAAGAATTTGTATTCTCACACTGTTGTTTCAAGGAGAGATGAATTTGGATTCTCTTGAAGAAATCCTGGCTGTTACAGGAGGGCTATCAGGAAGTATTGTCCCATTTGAACCTCTTCCTTCTGTGGAATGACAAAGGAGGCCTAGGTTTTGGCTCCTGTGAATCTCTTGGGTGATCTATAATTCCTTTAGTGGTGGCAAAAATGCCCTTCCTCAGTAGAATGTTTGGGCAGAACTTCAGCAGTGTGGCTCTGACAAAGACTTCTTTGTATTTAGTAACCCTGTAAGAAGAGAGGATGGGATGGAATATAATTTAGCTACCTAAAAATGTCCAGTTATATTTAGGAAATTCAAAATTCTGCTATGGAGGATTGAAGTTTCCCTCCCTCCCCCCACTAACCTTGAAGAAGTGATTAACAGAGGGTGCCTCTCAGCATGGACACTGCTTGCTGCTATTGTCTCCTGCAGAAACAACACTTTGCTCCTAACTGGTTTAACTGTATCATGTCCTTGAACATGTTTTCCTCTAACCCCACCTTTCAGGATTTGAGAACTGTTCCATAGTGTATAAAACAACATACAAAAAAATGTGACAATAGTACTCTTTTCCTGACCAGTTTTTGTTCTTTCCATCTGTCAAACGTTTGGGTTTTCTTCTTCCCCCTAGTGCTACTGCAGCAAAAATGCCTGCCTTTTGTTTATGTCTTCCTACATGAGCGTCGTGACATCATCAGTGGTATCGCCGGGGGAAAAAATATGCATAGCTGTAGCTAAACCAGCTGTTCGTTAGCAATCCTTCTAGTCTGCTTTCATTTCTTCTCATTAATGTACACACAGTAGTGTTTCCTGCCTAAAAGACATGGAAGGGTCTCAGCAACAAAACATCTGCTCAGTCCATCTTTGGGTAGATGAAAATGGTGGCAGTTCAAAAAACACTCATTCTTGATAATGGCATTTTTAAAAAACTGAAATGCATGTGAGAGCCTAGAAGATACTCATTACTGCATTTAGTTGTGGGTAATTCTGAATCCTTTACTAACCATCTTGTATAATTTGGTGTAATCATAGAGACTGCATATCAACTGTTACAAATCCTTAATAACAGAAACCGAGCAAGATGCCAAGAACAATAAAGAAATGAGTTTCGTCATTGATTTGCATGATGACACGGTAAGGCGAATGAATCTGTTAGTCATGCTTGTCCCTTCCATGCAAATCAGCAGCAAAACTTCCAGTGACTTTGATAGGACCACAATAATGCCAACCATGAGCTACAAGCTGTCATTTATTCTAATGAGAGAGATCTTAGAGTAAGGAGGTATTTCATTTGTGGAATGTTAATGAGAAAACAGTTTCTTGTGCTATCTTATGTTATCAAAATGCTCTGAATTATTCTAGAGATAATTGACTCTTTTGTAGAATAGCTGCATCTTTGCAGTGTTAATATTATGGATAGTTGTGTGTTCCGTACGAGTTTTCAGGGTGGAGGAGAGATGTTAATTTACCATCATTAGCTGTTTGTAGAAAGCTAGCTTTAAATTAGAATATTCGAGGAATTCACTCTGCAGGAGTAATCAAGCTATCTCCAAATATTCTGGCATGGAACTCTGGTACTGATAATGGATCAGTGAAAAAAATAGTTAATATGTACCGTTTTCTGTAAGGGCTTTTGTAATTTGAATTTAGATACTCACTTATTCTAATATAAAATATTCAGGTAAATATTAAATTTTTAACCATTTTAAAACATTCTTCAAATTTATAATTTTTTGTTGAAAATAAACAACAAAACCCAAGCCAGCCAACCAGATGTGCGCGCACACATGCACAAAAAGAAACCCCAGAGTATCACCAACTATTACCAAGAAGAGACCAGACTTCATTGTATTACATAATTTGTCATTTGGATTTGAGAGTAATCCCTGCTCAAATGGCCAATTCTTATTCACCTGAGTAGCCTCGCTGAAGCCAGCAAAACTCTTTATGACCAGAGATTACAGGATAATGCCCTTGACTGATGAGAGAAATTTAAATTAAGGGGCTGGTTTTTAGGTACAATTTTTCATTTGGAAGTTTGTCCTCCACATAAAGGATAAACACTGGCAGATTAAGTGTTGGCAAAATATTACCTCTTCAGAATATTAATTTCAGTGTGTACTGTGTGCAGAGCGATGCAGACAATGCACGGCTTGTGCCACTCCCCACAAGAAAAAATTACTTTTAACAAACCTCTTGAATTTCTTCTTGGACCAGTGTTACAGTGGGGATGACAATAATTATTAAAAAAACAAAAAAACCCACCCAAACCAAAAAAAAACCAATCAAGTTGAGGGGATTTCCGTAACAACTACAGTCTTAATGAACTAAAGAAGCCTTAGAATTTGTTATTCCTTCCTCATAGTAGACCTCAGCTGATAAAAATATCCGTAGCTGGTGAAATCAGTGGCATGCCTGGCTTTCTCAGACAAAACTCCCATGTGATCACACGGGCAGCCTCAGTGAGCCCGAAGCTGCTCAGCAAGCAGTAGGTAATGAGTCTTTGTGCAGAGTGAAGCTCTTGTGGCTGAACAATAAAGCATATGGTACCAGCAATAAAACACAGTGCTGGGAAATTTAAGAAGATTCTGCTGGAAGTGGGAAGACAGTGAATATGTCAAACGTTATAAAATGACGATCAATCTGGTTTGGTTCCTAATTAATAAAAACAGTGCATGGATTGGAAAAACAACAATTTGAACAGGTCAGTTGTTTTATAGATTCTTCACACACTTCAGTGTTTTAAATATAAACGGGGTTTTTGCTATTTCTTTATTGTTAATAAAGCCAGGTTTTTTTCATTTTGTAAGGTGGGATTGGAAGGGTGCACATCAGTGTGATACGAAGCTAAATAAATTGTGTAAGTTCTGTGATCAAATTCATTGTAAAAATGTTTTTACCATTATTCCTATGCAATTCAAACTTCATTTGTGCATGATAAATGGGATAGCAAGTAAAATTAAATTTATGCTAGATGGATCATTTACCAATACCATAAAATATTTAGTAACAACAATGTATTACTCAGCTATGTATTCGAGACTAATTCTTTCTCAGTAGGAGATCTGTAGTGTTTGTGTTTGGTTAAAAATAATGTAACATTAGAGCCTATCTAACAGTGCACTTGCATGGGTTTTTTTCCTCCACATTCTTCGGGGAAATTTTTGGAAGTGGTGTTTTGTGTTATTTTTAATGCAGTTGTATACACATGGGAGTGATACATTATAACCCTCTGCATGCATTTCACTCTAATATTATTGCAAAATATGTTATTATTTTTCGAGCAAGTAATTATTTCTCATAGTAGTTCTTAGTTAATTATACATAATTATTTTATTTTTTGAAAACTGCTCCCAAAGATTTCTGTGGCCTGTGTTTGTCTTACAGAGGATGGATGTGCAAATTCTCTGTGGTTTCACATCATGTAGAAATTAACCATGTAGAAGTTTTAATCCCTAAATCTATTTCGAGCGTTGGGTTTGGGGTTGTTTTCTTTCTTTTCTGAGTGCTGCAGATCGTAAATTCGGTATGCTGATTCTGGGGGAGTATTTCAGCAGGAAGGAGAAGGAGCCCTTGAAAAGCGATTGGGAAAATAAAGAAACAAAACTGAAATGTAGAGAACAGTATCTCTTTTCATGTGTACTTATGATTTCAAGGAAGAGATGTGCTTTATAAATACCACGTCGATTCTGTGGCTGTGGCCGTGCCGGGAGGCGCAGGGCCCGGCGCTGCGGGCGCTGCGCGGCCCGGGCTGGAGCGATGCGCTCGCGGTCCGTCCGTACAGGTTCGCTTTGTGCGGGGCTGCGCGCACAGCGGAGCCCCCGCTCCCTGCCCTCTGTAATTAAACACAGGGAGACGGGGAAAGGAAGCCCGGGCTGCGGCCGCAGAGTCGGGGGCGGGGGGAGCGGGTCTCCCAGGAAACCGCCGCCGCGGGCGAACGGCGCTCGCCCGGTTCGAAGCGGGGGGCGCGGGCGCTGCCGCCCAGCTCTGGCTCCAACGGGGCCCGGGGCGAGGGG